>APFE030259550.1:0-17743 GCA_000404065.3 Pinus taeda
AGGTTTGTTTTGTATCTTTAGTTGGTAACAAGTAGATATTTGTGAAGACATTTTCTAGAAATAGTTAGGGAATTAATTAATTCACTCGAAATACTATAACTCTAAATGTAGAAAGTTATAACATTATTGACTATGTGAAAGTCAAGATTCAACAGTAAAATTTGTTAAAAAGCAATTGCAATGTAGATGTTATTTAATTGATCAAATAAACAAAATCATTTTATGCCTTATTTTCTACCTCATCTTACAAGTGGGATACAAAGATTTATTGAGATTTGGAGTAGCAAAACCATTATTTTGAGTTGGAGAGCTCGTACACCATTGATAATATGAGGGAAAATATTTGACACAACGGTATACATCTTTCTTGGTGATGTTTAATCTTCCTAGCAAGCAAGTAGAAAATGGTTGTTGCTTAGGTTATTATAACATCTAAAATGAATCAACTCTTCACTTGGTTTTGTGTCTAAGAGATAAAATCCATATCATGGTCAAAACTACAAGTAGGAAGAAAGTTACTCTTGAGGTTGAGAGGTTAGATACCTTTAACAAAGTTGAGGCCAAAGTTCAATACAAGGAAACATTTTCTTGAGATTGTAAAAGATTGATATTTTTTAGAAGAAGTGAGAAGATGATAGCATTGTGGTCAATTATAACATTTATAAGAATCTATACTACTTCTTTGCCTTAATCTTCAAGGGGTTAAGAGGGGAAACAATATTTAATTTATTGCATTCTCTTGTGAAGACATCAATCCTTTGTAAGCACCAACTTATAGTAATTGTTGGCTCCAACATGAACTCAACCATCACTACACCAGAACATGGACTTCAAATCAGGCTTGCGCTAGATATTCAAAGACATAACTCATCCCTAAAACATGGCCTTCAAACATCAAAGCATGTCCTCTAAAACTCGGCCTTCCAACCACATAACTCATCCCCTTAAACTCGGGTTTTGAAAGGAAAGTATTCATCCTTGAAAAAGATAAATAAAACATACAAAAGATCTTCCCCAAGCAAAAAGACAAAAATCCTTCAAATATGTGCCAAAAACCTTCCATAGAGAACTACTTCAACACAGATGCACTTCACTTCTTCTTAGTTCATGAGGTATGAACCTCAGACCTTCTCCCTGGATCTACTAAAACTAGAACCAAATTATTGAGTCGAGTGGTTAGAGAAGTTCATTTTCACACCTATTTATTTGTGTTTGGATTTTGGGTTAGGGTTGACTTGTCCACTAGTTGGGATGACTTGCTCAATTGGCATAACATATAGTGAGTATTAAAAAATTCATTTATCCTCAACTTTGAGAATTTATAAAGAATGCCATATATGATTGGAACGGTCTTGGAAACAACTTTATAACCATATATCTTATGCTCCCATTTGAGCTAGGTATTTGGAGAAAATTAACCTTCAAAGGTAGAGTACCTAATCAGTTGGGTCATATTAAAAAAATATTTGATATCTCCTCATTCCTATAGAATTAGAGGGAGTTCCATATAACGTTGGAAAAGTATCATAATATCTTATTTGATTATGTAATTTACTCTTTCATTTGGACAACCTTTGACATCAACAACAACCATTTTCAACACTCACCACTTCTAAGTTAAGCAAATGAAGAATCTTCTATTCTACATGTGTTGTGATGTCCATATGAGCGAGCCAGTAATAGGTCTAGTTTTATGGTGATTGGTTTGCAAATACCCATTAGATGAAATTTCAAATGTCAGTGGAACAAGATGATCCATGTTCATGTTCTAATTTTCTCTCTTCCATTTGGTTACTGCCATTTGAAGGGGATTAAATTTGTTATAATTCTCGACCCCATTACAAGCAACTTGTCTACCATAACACTGATACCAATATTCTCATCATGATTTGGCCTTGCTTTCCTCCATCCCAAGTTACCAAACCTTATATTCACTACAATGTTCATATCATCTAACCTCATATCGAACTCTTGGATTCCATGCTAAAGAAAAGCAAAATCCTCTGCCATATGTGCATTGTAACCTAAAGGTATAATTCGGTGGAGGAAACCAACACATTGATCTGAAGAAAAGAAGAAATAAGCATGATGGGAGAGATATTGACCTCTAAAGGTTGGGAGAAGCAACTATGGTGATCTGAAGCATTTAATATTAAAATGAAACATGGGCATATAGTGTAAGACCTCAAGATAAAACAGTCATGTCCAGTGATTCCCAACAATGTAAGGCCCACCACCCTTGTTGCTATGCTACCTCTTGATGCCATTGATCCTACTCAAAAATTGTACACCGTTTGGGTTTAAGCTCATTTGTGAGCAATTGCTAGTGGTGGTGCTAGGCTATTTTTCCTCCTCTTTTTCGCTCCATGCATCCTTGGCTACCACCCTTGAATGTTAATCAGGTGCTCAATATTTAGCTCAAAACCTCAATGACCGCACCCTTCTCGGAAAAAGGATCCGAATGCAACTCGTTTCACTGAAAATTGAGTTCGTATGAGGAAGATGTCACGTTCCGTCCACTTTTCCAAACAGAAGAAATTTTTAAAAAAATTCCACAGTCAATAGTCTGTACTGCTGATGTGGCAAGTGACTGTGCAAGGTCAACATTGGTCAACAATTCAATTAGGCCTCGACAAGTGTCATATTTTTGTTAGTTATCAAATATGGTGATGTGGCATGATTTTTTTGGTTAATGGGGGACGAATGAGGAGGGGACAAGTGGCAAGCCTAGAGGTTGCCACGTCTCCCTCCCAAAAGGTCAGCTCAGTGCGCAGTGGAACAAATTTTGTGGCAGGCTGGGTGGTCGAACATGGGACCTGTACTAAACAACCACAACACATTTCCATTACACCACCACATTACAACTTAACCGTTATGTTTACCGCACCTATTTCAAGTTTAATGTAATGCAAGTTGGGGGTTAGGAGGGCCAACCCGCAAGGCAACCCTCCCATGTGAATGCTCCATTGGTGGTTACGGTCATATGTATTCAACAGTCACCATAAATTGTGCCACATAAACCATAACCATTAGCATTATTCCGTTGCATGTGTCCGCCTCCACCAACACCACCGAAGTTAACGGTTATTAAAAATGTGGTTTGCGTTAATCACGTTTAGTGGTTAATTAAGTGTGTTTTAAAATTAATTAACTCTAGTTTAACTTGGCAGAAATTATGGCAAACCTCCAGAATTGGTGCTAACTCCAGTTTTAGTGGAGTCAATTGGAGTTCCTCCAGTTTTAGAGGATTTTTCCTAGGGAAAGCTTTTTTGACCACAACTGGAGGAAAATTTGAACAAATTGAGCTAAAAAAAAGGTGTTCCTAGCTAATTTGAGCATCCTGAACACATTGAATAAGGTTTAAGGAGCAGTATAACTTTGTAAACAATTTTTTTTTTACCACATTGAGCTAATACAGAGGCCCAGACCATGGACGCTAGACCAAGGAGATGTAGCCCAGGACGGGTGAAATCCTTCATCGAAACACTGTGTTAAGAGTTCATGTTGATGGTTTGCTGTACTTTTCATTAATTTTTTTCAACACTTGCTTTTAATGCTATTTTTCTCATGTATTTCACCTAAAACTTGATAAAATTTACATGTTTCTAATCATGAACACCATAAGAGAAACATGCACAAGAAGCAATTGAAAATCATTTGCTTGTAAATCTGAAATTGAAATCAGCACAACAAAAAAAACATTCAACAACATATCAAGTAGCTCAACAAGTTGAGTTTAGAGAGTTGGAGAATGTGAAAAACTATCAACTTCCAATTTGAAAATGCAATCATTGAAATCATATTGAACTAAGTGGAATATTCAAAAATCATGAGAACTTAGTTAGTTACAACTACCTCACATGGAAATGGTCATAGATGAATGACTTACTTAATGTATTTGAATCCCAAAAGACGATATCTAATATAATGCACTGCAAAAACCCCTCAATACTTAAATAGTTCAATACTCTAAATTAATAATTTTGAAAGACTTTGGATTCATGTAGAATGTCTTTATAGGATAAGAAACAACAATATATCGGTAGGTCAATAGAAAATTTCTGACATAAGAAAGTTGAAACACTACCCACAATATAATTTTCCAACTGCAACAATTTTTTTAACCATGGTAGTATACCTTCTCTATAAATAATTTAAACTCAAGATGACGTACCTGCTGAGAATGTTTAGTAACATTAATTGGAAAATATTTTTTACATTGAAATGAATCCACTAGACTTTGCAGCGACCAATCATTTACATGTGTCCATAAAAAAAGATATCATAAATTAGGTAACTCACAACAGCTGTAATAGCCGAAGAATATACCTACCTAAAAGACACCATAGATGCTTGTCGTACCACAATCCAATTAGAAACATGAACATGTTGAAAGGTATTCTATTTGTTGAACTTAATTAAAAAGAGAAATATGTATCGTGTAAAATATAAAATAAACTTTACATGAATTTAATAGTATGTAATTTTGGTTTTCCAAAAGGAAAATGACACATGTATTCCATGTGAAAATGCATATCAATGGATTCCAAAAATAACTTCATAAGTTACCTTCATAGCACTACCAACTTCCCCCGATGGGGGTGCACATGCATTGGTACAAATGGCATGTGATCGGCCATCCAGGCCTGCCTCCCCTCCATGTGAATATTAATGTTGCAGTGATGACAAGACTCGATACTTACTCCTCTGCCGTGACACTCCTCCTCAAGCAATTTGAGGATAAATGTGAACCTTTGTACATGATTTAGCTCAATTTGATAGTTTGGGCAATGAGTTTGGCTGGTAAGGAGTTTGATAGCAATCAGGTTTGTCTTTATGGTGCCTCACAGGGGCTATGGCCTTGGGTGAGGAAGGAAAAGGACACTTGTAGTAGCTTGAAGTGGTTCAACATCAGTCTCCTAGTCTACCCTTGGGACCATGGTACAAAGACAGTCAAAAGTCTAGTTATTCTCCCTCACTTCTATTGGAAACAAAGACTTTTCATCACTCTGCTAGCTCCTGGACCCTCTCTTGCTTGAGTGAACCACCACAGATCTTTATAAGTGCATGGAGTTTTATTTGGCATCTGGTAATTTATGCTTTGAGGTCGGGTCTCGCCCTTAGCCCGAATGACATTTCAGTCTCTCGGCCAACATTTGGGGGTGGGGGTTATGTTAATGTGCATCCTTGGGGAGGTGTCTTAGAATTATTTTACCCTGGAACCTATGTTGGGTAAAATTGAGCCCTTCTCACCTTATTGGTAGTACTATAGCAGCGTTGGATACATTGTAGCACCCCCTGTAATGATCCCCATCCCCCTCCTAGAAATTTTGTCAATAGTTCTGGTTTCTTCTTGTGTCTATCACAACATGCTAAGGCCATATAGCCATATGAAAATAATGTATGTAAATTGTGTATGTTGGTATTCTCCAGACCCCAATCTCAGAAAGTTTGGTTGGAATGAGGGAGTGGGCGATGTTGAGAGCATTTTTGTACGCTATTTTATTTTGAACATCTAATGAAAGCCATTTTGAAAGGAAAAATAAAAGAACAACGACAACGATACTCTCATTTCCCTATTGTGTTAAAAATGGAATGTAGATCATCGAATTTATTGAGCTCAAAATATGCCTTCCTCTCCTCTTTACCAAAGTTAAACCTCATTACACTTGTCGGATTTACTAGATCAGATGGCTATCACTCCCCGCCGACTTCATCACTTTCAAGAATGAGCCCTCGACCCGCTTCCCAGGCTGTCGGGTTGTGGCATTACCTCTATATATTGTTGGGCGAGGAAAGTTTGAGAAGGTAAGTGGGCTCTTGAGAAGTTACAAGTGAATAGATTAGCTTTTGTGAAGGAATTGTTTGTTACAAACATGTCAAGCGATTGCGCAAACTGTGACTACCCTGACAAGAACCACTACACGTATGTTTTCTTTTATTCTCAATTTCTTATCAATCTCTCTTCCTTTTCCTTTTAAAATTTCGTGTCATTTGTCACGATTTCAAATTTAGCTACATCTGAGCTCATTCGATTTTGTGTTGTTTTGTTTCAAAGTAAAAAGGGCTTCCAGATGGACGGTATTGTGGAGACCGCTTATGAAATGGGGTATTGAGTTATATGTAGTAGTTATAAGTTTCATTTCCATGGTTTCGAAATGATATGATAATTGAATGTATTTGGATTTGATGTGAACATGCATGGTGGAAATGTATCTATGGAGAATGAATGCAAGTGCAGCCCCAACTGCCAGTGCGGTTCTTGCAGCTACCACACCTGATTCAAAATATAGTCTCTTCAATGGTGGTTTGCAATACGGGTGTTATAAGTCCAATATAATCTCTTCAATAATAGTTGTCTCTCCAATTGGAGTGTAATAAGTCCAGTATGTTCCACCAGGCACGATGTTACTATACTAGGAATTTTAAATAAAGACTCAATTTACATAGATTTGGGATTTTTAGTGTCGCTTGTATTGTTCGTGGCATGCCAATTACTATGCTACTCACCTTAAGCCATCTTTGACGGTTTTGGAAAAATTATCTTTGGTTTGTATTGCAGGGTGAACCATATGGGGAATTCCAATTATTTAATTGAGGGATACTATTAATTGCGTTGATGTTTAGGTGCGCGAAATTTCCTTATGGGGAAGTTCATTTTTCGGAGTTCCTCTACACAATTATTCTTTGGCACAATGAAATTCAAAGTGGTGGTATCTACGAAGAATACTACGTATAAAAATTATTTGGAAGTTTGAGATCTTAACATTAATCTTTATATAATAATAATATGTGCCATACCTAATTTTTTTTTTAATACAATTTATTAATTGTATGTTTCAATCGTACATATACTGTAATTTATGGTTGTTATTAATGATAAAACTTTTGAACCAAATTTCCCTTTTAGATAACACTTAGGCTTGGTTGATTAAATGGTCCATATGATATTGCGTAGTGATTTTTTGAACTTCTTTGGTACATTTCGTGGTTATAACATCTTTGTACTCGTAAAACGACACTCTTGGGTCGTAGTCACACACACTACACTCGTTGCACTTGGGGAATGTGTATAAAGTGATGTTTTCATGTATAGTCATCATTGTTCAAGTATATTTAAGTTTTCTTGAGGAGTTTGTATGTGTCGTGGGTGGTTCTATGTCTAAACTCATCATGTTCACCCCTCACCTCATATTTCAGACTTCGACAAATATTTGGCTTCAAAGTAAACTCATTAAGGTGAAGAGCACACAAGCACACTATGAAGCCTTTATGGGGAATCCTTCATTTTTTGGAAGAGAACCATGCACCCTCCAAGGGCACAAGGCTCAAAATAATGGGTTTTCTACTCAAAATCTCAATAAAGCTTTGTATCCCACCTCTAATATGAGGTAGCAAATGAGGCATAGAATTATTTCGTATATTTAATGAATTAAGGCTCATGGATCCTCCAATTGCTTTCCAACAAATTTTAATGTTGAATCTTGAATTTCACATTGTCAATAATTCTAGAACTCTCTACATTTAGAGTTATAGCATTTCTAGTGAATTAATTCCCTTACTCTTTCCAGAAAATGTCTTCACAAATATTATTCATTAGAAACGAATGACACAAAAAAATTTAACCTATTCTAAACAAAAGAAGTGGTATGATAAAGTCAAACAACTATTGCAATAAAGAAATTCATAGAAGTAAGATATAAGTTTTGCTTCTCTATTCCTAGATCTACAAATGAACTTCACTTCCAATACCAAGTTTGTAGTATCACAAAAAAAAGGTGTGACAATCTAAAAAGTTCCAAAATATATTATGTTCATGAAAACTAATTCAATGATATTTTACTAAAATCACAACTCCTTGGGTCTATTTCAGAGACAATGAAATCCAAAATATGTATCATGCATAGCCAAAGTGCTAAATATGTAACCATATATGTATCATGCATAGCGAAAGTGCTAAATATGTAACCATATATGTATCATGCATAGCCAAAGTGCTAAATATGTAACCATTTCATGCGTTGCAAAATTTTCATGAAACTAATTTAGGGATATTTTAACCAAAATTCCTACTCTTTGGGTTATTTCAAACAACTAAAAATAAAAATAAGTACCATCAGGTAAGACATACTAAGGTGGTTTTTTTTTATTAGTTTTTTCCTTGTTTTCAATTTCCTGTTGGGCATAACTAGAGGGCTCAACATGTAAACATTTCTTCTATTTTGAGAGAAAAATATTTTGTTCTTTTTTCCAATAACGAGTATAGGGTGCTAAGGAAAACAACTCAAAAATAAAAAAGAACCCAAAAGAATAAAATAAAGGATTCATCTAAACATGTTGAGAACTACTTGTATATACAACGCAAAAAGATATTTATGATTACCATAAGTTGTAGGTAAAAGTAGTTGTGACAATTTAGAATAGGTTCTCTTCAACTCAGTGTCAAATTGGATGGTGAAATGATTAAACAAATAAATTCAAAAGATAAACCATGTATGCAACTCTAGACAAAACAAAAGAAGATTTTATCATTTTGCTTCACTGCAACACATTAACTTTTGAAGATGACAAGATAACAAAATTCCAAAAGAATGATTCCAAGTTATGCCATGTAAGGGATATATGTAGTCATGACATAAAATGTTTGTTACAGGTAATCAATGATGAACGATAAAAGTTGTGAGAAATCACTAAGCATTGTACTTTATCTATATAGTAAAAGGTTTGAAATTATTTGTAATCTATCATGCCTCAATATTGTAGAGTACCAACCTAATAACATTTTATGCAATGATATTTGTTACTATGACTTTTTATAAATTATAAGCGAAATAATTAATTATTGAAAAATTTTGTGTTACGCTAATAATGTAGCTTAGTTGTTCATTTTTGTTCAAAATGAGATACTCCAAATAGCATTTTGAATTAATGAACCTACCAAAAAATAGGAAAATACTATCAAACAAGACATTGACCACCATCCCCCAAAAAATAGGAAAATACTATCAAAGAAGACATTGACCACCATCCAACATGGTCACGCATACACAAGGCTTGCCATTACCAAAACTGGATCTAGATCCACAATATATACCAACACCAACAATCTTCCTATAGCCAAAGTTGCTCAATTCCTTGACATCAATGTCTACAATGAACATTGAGTATTAGAATAGTTTGCATGAATATTAAATAGGAACATGCAATCAAGCAACTTTAATATGATTTTAGTTTAAGCACTTGTAAGGTTGATGGTGAAATACATACTCAAGAAAACTATTAAGCACATATGATTGAATAAAAAAGTGGGTAGGAAAAAGAAATCATAAATTTCAAAAAGCCATATCAAATTGAGACATTGAGAATAGTAGCCATGCAAAAGAGGAAAAACACTGAAAGCTTGCTTGCCTACTAAAAATTTGTTAAGCCTTCTGTAATTTGCATATCTTATTAAGAAATTAAAAATAAAAATAAAATGTTTCTCAATAGACTAACTATAAAAATAAAAAAACAGTGATAATTGACTAAATAATAATTAACTAATATATACATTTATATACTTCTTTATTGGCAAGATGTGTGTTTGAGATTTAAAAAAGTATGAGTAGAAGGAAAAAAAATAAACAACAAAAAAATCAAAATCAAATATGGAAAGTGCGAGAAATGAAATTTAAAAAAAACAAAAGCATCAACCCATCCTTTTATGCAAAAACAGAAAAGCGCACGAATTGAAATTTAGAAAGAAGGGAAGAGAGAGCAGGGATTTTCTCAACTATTGTAGAGGAAGTGTAAGTAGATGCGGGAAAACTCCATAGCCGTTGAACAAAGTTGGGGAATTGAATTGCTATATATATATATATATACATATTGAGTCTTATCTAGTCTGCTATGCTTTGAGTTTGGGTTTGTTTGTGTCTAGGTCGAGTTTGAGTTGGTCGATCATGTTATATATGTGTGGGTATGGGGTGTGGGTATGGGCAGTGGAGTTGTTTAACATTTTTTTGGGGCTCATTAATTATCTCCCAGAAATGGTATGAACATATATTTGGGCTCATCGATTATCTCTCTAAGAATGGTATTGGTGTAACCCAGCCCAAAAGGCCTACACTTTACACTTTACACGCGGAAGGAAAATGTATATGTGGCAAATAAAAATCTTAACTGTGTTTGTCTGCGGGATTTTTATGTGAGTTGGTAGCTGAAGAGTTAATGCTTGCAGTAAATATCTGTACTCCGTCTCGAGACTGCTCCCGCTTGCCCTTCCCGCCTTAACCCTTGTTCATTATGGCATGTTCTGGATTGTTCATTAGTTATTTCCGCTCTGAGGTTATCTGTTCTGGTCGAGGGTTTCTGGGTTTCTTCTGTAGAATGCTATATACTCTGGTCTGTTGGTATGTGCAACTCTTTGTGTGGGCAAACTCGGCCCCTCCTCTATTCAACCCGCTTGCAATTTGAATGGAAATGGCGTTTGGTTTTGATGGCTATTCAACTCGGTTCCGTGGTTTGACCTTGGTGAGTATTTCTGTTGTTTCCTTCTTTACATGCGCGGATTTCTTAAGGTATTTGTTAAGCACTTGTTGCAGGTTGTTATATCTTGTTGTTTATGTGTATCTCGTGGTTCTTGGTCGAGGTTTTGTAGCCGTTTCTCGGAATCACTGTGGTTTTGCTGTGTTTTCTTGGAACCTTGTTGTCTCTGGTTCGAATCTAGTTGGTTATTATCTGCTTGCTGTTGGTTGGGTCTCTCACAGTGCGGCACTGTATTTTCCTTCGAGCACAGGACTTTTCGGGCACGCGTCCTTCGTTTGGAATAGGTAAATACTCTTGTCCCTGTTTCAATCTTGCTCGGCTTCTCTTTCTGGAACTAACCCACTTTGTTCCTCTGGTCTACACTCACCCAAATTCTTTAGGATGTCACACGATTGTATTCGGCTTCGCTCTCCCAGGTAATTTCACTGTATTTCTAATTCTCCAAAGGCGTTCACACTTTTTCTTGGAATTGCCCTCGCTGCTTTCGTTGTAATGTAGATGGGTTGATGTTTTCAGTTCGCTGTTGTCAACCTGGGCGGCGTATCCTCCAGTATTTAGCTTGTACAGTCGCTTATTTTCTTGGGTAGGCCTCAATCCCAAATGTCTGGTTGTAGTTTTGCTTAATGTTAAGGTTCTGTGATCTTGCTCAGGTCCTTTGGTCGCTGTATGAATTTAACTTGGTTGTATTTCTTTCGTTTTCTCCTGTATTAAGTTTTACAAGAGATGGGAGTCGTTGTCGGTCGGTTTTGTCAAACCCTAGTTCAGTGTTTTCTGGTTTATAAAGTTTTTCCGACTATATGTCGTACTTTACTCTATGTATGGTAGCAGACTTTGTTTTTTCAATGGTGTCGTTATGGCTTTAACAATAGTCACTGTATTTGTGGTCCTTCGACTTTATAAAATGAAATTTATGAAAGGAAAAGAAAATATACAGCGTCCTTACCTCTTTGCATTTGTATTCCGCCTCTGTTCTGTGATTGCTCTTTATGACTTCAAACACTGGAAATGGTTGACTCTTGTACACAATTTCTTCACCTTTGATTTATAGGTGTTATAAGTCAAGATTCCTATTCGACTGTGTGTGAAAAAAATGTTAAATAAATGTATGGCTGTCTGTCATTTGCAACTGTAGATTACTGAGACTTCATCCGGTTGTTTAATATTTCACTGTGATTCATATTTGAATGCTTGCAACAAAAATTTGATAAATATTATTTGTATTGTAGTTTAACAGGCTGTAAAGAAAAAAATTTCATTTAGGCAAATATTAATAAAGATGATACAGATGGACAAATAACTTTCTTTTTTGAATGCTTCTAACTGTCTCTATTTCTCTTCTCCTATCATTCAACTGAACCCTCTCCTGTTACATTTGATTTTTTTATATTTCCCTATTTTTCAGTTGATCTTTACAGTTAATCCAACTGATATAGAATATGGTTACATAAATACTATTTTTGTTAATAATTATAATCACTTGGCACTTCAAGGCTTGGAGGAACAGTTGGTTCTTATTTCCCTAATTTAACGGACCATTCCTTAACTAATAACTGAGCTATAGTAATTCTAACTGAAGTAAAAAGAGATGTCTAAATTCACTGACTCTGTAAAACAAACTAAAAGAAAAATTATTATAGTAAAAATTTAAACAATCCAATCGATCAATAGCCTTTGAACCTGGTTGGAATTTTTCCCAATTACGGTGAGATGGATGCTCCTGCATCAGGCTCTCAGGGTGAAAAGAGATCATGACTCCGGTTCATGAGCTCCTCAACCGACGTTCCTATTTGTCCAATCTGCCTGGCGTCAAGCCATGAGCTGTCCTCAATCGGATGGTTCTTCCACTTGACCAGGTACTGAAAATAATTTTTCCGTCGAGTACGTCTAACTACCTGAGTTTTGAGGATGCCTTCGATGTGAGGGGGTTGGACATAAGGCATCTGTCTTTTCCAAGTTTCTCTGTCTTCCTGGGTGTTCCGCGTGGATTGTCCGGGTCCATCTTTCTTTTCCTCCATCAGATCGCCTGTATACGGAAACAGATCTGCCACATTGAAGATAGGTTAAATTCCTACTCCGGGTGGTAGTTGTATTTCGTAGGCATTTGCTGAAAATTTTCGCAATATCTTACAAGGTCCTATCTTTTTGTACTTTAGTTATTGTACATACCCTTAGGGAAATGTTCCTTACGCAAGTGTACCAGGACTTCGTCCCCCACCTCAAAATGAACTTCTCTTCTCTTTAGATCTGCATGTTGTTTATATTTTGAGCTGTTGTCCTGTAATTTTTCTTTCACCTATTCGTGTAAATCCCTCATTGCATTAGCAAAATCTTCTCCACCCGCACTCCGTCATTCCTGTAAACCAAGATCTCGAAGTTCATGCACTCCACGAGGGTGCATGCCATATAGGATCTGAAAGGGACTGAGACCCGTGCTACGATTTGGCGAATTGTTGTAAGAAAACTCTGCTTGCGCTAGCACTCGGTCCCACATACGTGAATTCTCCCCGACTAAGTTTCGTAACAGGTTTACCAAACTTTTATTCACAACCTTTGTCTTCCTGTTGGTTTGCGGGTGATAAGCAGAACTATAGCTTAGTTGTGTGTTCATTTTTTTCCATAAGGTATGCCAAAAATGTCCCGTGAACTTCACGTCCGTGTCTGATAGGATGGTTGTCGGTAACCCGTGTAACCTGACAATCTCATTAAAAAACAAGTGGGCCACGTGAGTGGCGTCACTAGTTTTCCGACAAGGTATGAAATGTGCCATTTTTGAGAAACGATCCACCACTACCATCACTGAATCATAACCTTTCTGCGTTTTTGGCAGTCCCAAAACAAAATCTAGACTAACCGAATCCCAAGGTCTGCCTAGAACAGGTAATGGCATATATAATCCTGTGTTCTGGATGTGTCCCTTTGCTAATTGACAGACCTTACACTTCATCACAAAACGTTGTACGTCTCGTCGCATTCTTGGCCAAAAATAGAAATGACTAAGTTGCTCCAAGGTTTTATCTATACCGAAGTGTCCAGCCAAACCCCCACTGTGTTTTTCGCGAATAATGTTCTCCCTCATGGAACAGTTGGGGATACACAATTGTCCTCCCTTAAATAGAAATTTTTCCTGTATATTTTAATCTAACCAAGGACTATTACCCCTTATCAAAGGGTTGTGGCACTCCTCATAGGCTTCCCTGAAATCTGTATCTCTTTTGTAAAGATCTCGTAAATGTTCAAAATCCAAAACCTGTACATCACTCTCCTCCAAAAGTAGAGCTTTTCTACTTAATGCGTCGAGCACCTTGTTTGCTTGTCCACTAATATGTTTCAGCACAAAATTAAAACTTTGTAAGTACTCCACCCATTTGGCATGTTTATGATTGAGTTTGTGCTGCTGCATTACATATTGCAATGCAGAATTGTCTGAAAATAGCACGAACTCGTTCCCTAACAAATAATGCCTCGAGTGTCTTAAAGCCTGTACAACCTATTTGGACTTTGGAGAGGAATAAAGAGATAAACCTTCTTGTGTGTTATTGTAATGCATATCTAAGAATCTTTATATACAGATGCATTCACAGTGAATTATTATGGGCATGAAAAACCACCCTTATTTATAAGTAACGAACTTTATTTTTGTATTACTTACAAATGAAAGTAATAGACAAGGGAATTTTTCTATTTTTTTCGTAAATGTTCTAAATAAACTATGGTATAGGAACACTAAACTAGATGAAATATGTTATATTCTCTACAATAACGTGATGTTCTCCTTCGTAAATTATCAATAAGATAAATCTTTTCTTTCATTTACCAAAACAAAGTTTTCATGAGGTCCAAGTTGTTATGTCAAATAATTGCGTTGTATTCATGAGCATGTGCTCTTGATTAAGTATTGTATGTTATGTTGTGATTTTCCTACTTGACATATAAACTCATGCAAGGTCTGTGTTTCCTATTAGTTTCCAAGGTCCTGTGGAATTGTTTTATGAGCAAGCTCAATTGATCATTTGATGGAATATGGTATCACAATCAGTAAGTTGCAATGGCAGTGATGGAGATGGGATGCTAATGTCAATGTCGTTTCCTCAAGGTATGACACTGGAGGTATGCAAGGAATTCTTGTGAAATTTAATTATCTTAACAATGTTGAGGAAAGCCTCCTTTCTCATTATTGTTTTAAAGTTTAGTTTAGAATTGTTGTTCTAGAATGTTCTAACCTATTTAATTCTCCATACTTACACGTGTACACCACACTAAAATTGTAGGTTCACTTAGAGAATACCCTCCCTACATTAATTTCCAAGGAGAATTTAAAACAAGATGATTTTTTTCTTTACAGCTATTTTTCTCCTTCTCTTCTCCTCTGCCTCTTACACATTCCTCTCTTCCCCCTCTAACCCATCCTCCTTACCCCCCATCCTGCCCCTTCTTGCCCTCCTCATCAGCCTCTTCCTCCTCCACCTCTACCATCAACCTTGTCACCCTCACCCTCCACTCTGCATCCCCTGGTGCCTCTCTCCTCCCTAACCTTCTCCTCCACCTACGCGTCTTCCCCCTCGACCTCTTCCTTTCGCTCCTCATCCTCCACCTCCCACCATTTCCTCTTCCACCTCCTCCTCACCCTCCCCCCTACCTCCCCATCGTGCCATACCTCTCCTCCTCCACCTTTTCTGCCACCTCTTCCCCCATCCTCCCACTCCTCCTCCCAGCATCTCCTCCACCTTCACCTCCCTCGCCTCCTCCTACCCCTCCTCATTCACCTCTTCCCCCTCGATCGCTTCCTCCCCTTTTCCCTCCTCCAACCGTACCACCCCTCCCAACCCGCCCCTCTTCCCCCTACTCACCCCCTCATGCCACCTTCTCTCCCTCCCCCTTCACCTCCTCCTCTGTCGCCCTTCTACCTCATCCATTCCCTCTCCTCTGAGTCTCGCCCCCACTACACCTCCTCTTCCACCTATTGCCCCTCCGCCTCTTCCACCTCTTAGCTCTTCTCCTCCTCCTTCACCACCCCCACCTCTGTCTCATCCTCCTCCTCTTCTTCCACCTCTTCCCCCCTCCTCCCAATCCTTCACCTCACACCTCCTCCAACTTCACCACCCCTGCATCCTCATACCTCTCATCATTCGCCTATTCCTCCTTCGTTGCTTCCTCCCCTTAGACGTCCTCTAACCGCCCTAACCCCCCAACCCCCATGTCATCCCCTCCTCACTAACTCCCCCTGCCTTCTCCCCTTCCCCCTTCATTGACCGTTCCACCTCATCCACCCCCCCTCATTTGCGTCTTGCTCCCACTCTGCCTCATCCTCCACATCTTTCCCCTCCACCTCTTCTGAGTCTTATCTATCCTACTCCTCTTTCACCTCCCCCAACTCCTCCTCCTCCTCCTCTACCTCTTTGTCCCTCCTCGAATTCATCCCCCTCCGTCCTTCCCTCTGACTCTGTCTCGCCCCACTGCTCCTCCCCATCCTCCCCCACCTCTTCCTCCTCTGCAAATTTCGTCTCTTCTATATCTACCGCTCCTCTCCCTGCACCATCCTCCCTCTCCCCATCCTCCACTTCCTCCTCTTCCTCCTCCCTATCCCACCCCTCCTCCTCCCACTCCATTACCCCCACATCCTCTTCGTCCTCCTCCTCCCCCTCCTCCCCCACCACTCTACCTCTTCTAGCATCTCCCTCATCGCCCTCTGCCTCCTCCCCCTCGTTGCCCTCTACTCTACCTCTTCCGGTGCCCCCCCTACCCCCTTGTGCCTCCTCCCCCTCCACTGCTCTTCTTCCAGTGCCTCCTCGCCCACTCTACCTCCTCCCTATCCTCCTCCTCCTCCTTCACCTTATCTCCCCCCCTCAACCTCTCCCCCTCTCCCTCAACCTCCCTCCTCTCTCACACCAGAACTCTACCTCCCCATCCTCCCCCGCCTCCTCCTACCCCTCTTCCTCCTCCTCTGCCTCTTCCCCCTTCTCCTCCTGCTCACCCCTCCTCCCACTCCTCCCACATCATCCTCTCTCCCACACCTCCTCCCCATCCACTGCCTCATCATCCTCACTCGCCACCTTCTCTTCTTCTGCCTCTTACTCCCTATCCTCCTTCTCCTCCTCCCCCTTCTTCCAACCCCCTCTTCCACTTCCCCATATCGCTCCACCCCCCTACCCACCGATCCTCCCCCACCTCCTCCTCCTCCTCTGGCTCTTTGTCCCTCCTTAAATTCCTACCCCTCTCCCCACATCTTTCCCAACCCCCTCTGCCTCATCAACTCTGCCTCCCCTCCTCCTCCCCTAATGTCTCCCACTCTTCCCCTCTTCCACACCACAGAATCGCTGCCTCTTTGCCCTCCTCACCCCTCCCCCTTCCACCTCTCCCTTCACCTAATCCTCCTCTTCTTCTTCAACCTCGTCAACCCCCATTCCTATGCCTCCTCTCCACACCGCTTCCTCTGTCACCTCCTCCCCCCCACCTCTTCCATCTCCTCCTCCCCCTCCCTCCCCTGCCTCCACCACTCCTCTACACCCATTCCTCTTCCTCTACCCGTATTCCTCCTCCCCCATTTCTCCCTCATTTCTCCTCATCCTCCTCTACCACCATTCTTCCCCTATTCCTCTTCGCCTTCACCTCTGCCTCGTCCCCCTCCACTTACCATATTCCTATTTCCCCATTCCTCTTCATCTTAATCTTTGCCTCCTCCCCCTCTTCCTCCTCCACCTCCTCTTCTTACATTCCACTCAACCTCTGCTGCTGCCTGCTCCTCATCCTCAGCTCCCATTCCTCTTCCCCCTCTACCTATGCCTCCTCCCTCACCTCCACGTCCACCCCATCCCTCTTTCCCTCCACCTCCCTCTCCTCTCCCTCTGCCTCCTTTCCCACCCTACCACGCTACCTCCCGCTCCTCCTCCTCCCCCTCACCCTCTTCCTCCTCCTCCCACTTCTTCTCTTCCCCCTCTTCCGCTGCCTCTGCGACCCCTCCGACTCTCCATCCTTCCTCTCCTCCCACTACTCCACCTCCTCTTCCACCTCTTACCCCTTTAGATCTTCCCCCTGTACCCCACCGTCCTCATCCACCATCTTGCCCCTTGCCATCCTCAACTGCCACCTACTCCCCCTCCTCCCCCTCCACCATTGACGTCAGCACCCTGCCCCTCCACTCTTCATCCTCTAGTGCCGATATCCTCCCTCACATTCTCCTCCACCTTCGCCTCTTCCCCTCAACCTCTTCCTCCCCCCC
>APFE030259568.1:0-16677 GCA_000404065.3 Pinus taeda
TACTATCATCTCCTATCAACCTAAACATATCCTCAAAATGTGAAATTTCTTGCTCTTGGGCAGCAAGATATCTAGGTGCCAGCTGAGGATCATTTGCAATCAAATTATGGCTGTTGATTAGGGCCATGGGATTTGATTGTTCAGCTCTAATGAAAAGAGGTTCATTCTTCTCTCTGGCCAATATTCTTTTCATCTCTGTAGCCCTTGACTCCTCATGGTTCATCCATGATGCCAAAGCCATTAATTTTATATCTCCTAGCTTGGCATTAGGATCCCAAACATTCATGTCTGTAAGGGCCATGTTGTGTAAATAAAACTCATCCATTTTGGCTCTATCCTCTAGTGTACTTTGATCGAAAAAATCAGTAAATTTCCTATAGTCCTGAAATGGCATGGTGCCCCTTTGTGCTAGTGTTTTAATATGAAACTGCAACCGTTTTTATTTGAGGTAAAGAGCATGTGATTACGCTAGCATCCTACATTGGATGGTCTCTAAGGAGAGGTTGGCCATACATGCTAGTTGGTTCTCTCTTTCCTACAACTGCCCCCTCAGCCATGCATTTTCTCTCTCAAGTTGGCTTCTCATGATTGTTGTTATCACCCAAAAATTCTCAAAACATCATTGTGTCAACTCTGCTTTTGGTCATGATTTCAAGTAGGTCTAAAGGTCATTTTAGTCTTGATAAAAGGATAAGTGATAGGGTTTGAAGTCTTAAAATGTCATCTTTCATTTCCAAATAAAGTCCTTTAGGTTCACTTCATGGTCAAATAGGTCACATTTTCCATTTAGAAGTCATTCCATTAAGTTTAGGGTTAAATTTAAGAAATCATACCTGCAGTTAATGAAGCCAGATTTGTAAGGATGATGAATGTTCAGTTGAGAGCTACTAACAGGAGATTGAAGAGACAAGTTGAAAACCTATAAATATAGTTAAAAAAATCTAAGGAGAGGTTACAGAAACAATGAAACAGGGTGATGAAAAAGGGCAGTAAAAGATATATCTTAAATCAGTTTTGATAATAAAAGGAAGAACATTTTTGAAGAGGAGCATCTTATAAAGTTAATTTGTTTGGTTCTTGGCGATCATATTAGTCCTTATAAAATTTTTAAAATCCCCAAACTTCAAATTTTTGAAAACTGTGTTGAAAAAAGAGCATAAATAGCAGTTTCATAGTGCGCTACGAAACTGCCGAAGGTGAACTTTTAGCACTTTTTTCTGTTTTTAGTAGTCAACTTCCAAAGAGGTTCCTGAGAAATTTAAAACTTATTTTTAAAAACTGAAAGGTTTTTTTCTTCCTAACATACTTAAATACAAAAACCTCTCTCAGTTTCTTTAAATTAATTATGAGGTAGGAAAAATTGATGACTCAAGTTGCACTAGAAAACTGCTAAACGTCATTGAGAGAAAAAATCTGTTTTTTGGTTTTAGTAGTTCACTTCATCATCAGTTTCTACCAAAATGAAAAAGTATTTTAGAATTATGAAATAGGTTTATATTAATAAAATCTTCAGCTACAATAACCTCTCTCACTTTCCTCAAACGTGTTACCAGTTGAGAGAAACAAGGCTTTCTTTGAAGCCATATTTTCAGAAATCAGAGTTTTCCAGTTTTACACATGTTGTTCAAACATAGTTTTTGGACAGTTAGCTCATGGATCAGCAAGGCTGGTAACAATTTTGGAGGCATCATAAAGGTAGAAGACATGGATTAGTAGCTGTCAAAGAATGTATTTAAGTCTTAGATAAGGTTGTTGAAACATGTTTTAGGAGTTTCACTCCTATTTGTATTAGGACTCTTAAAAGACAGTTAGTTGTCAGTTTGTAATTAAGAGTTTGTTTTATGAGTAGATAGGTGTCAATTTTAGAAATTCAAATTCTCCTAAGGATGGATCATAGAATCTAAGGAAAGACTCTATATGAAGCATGAGGTCGAATTCCTCAAGGCTGGCATTTGTATTAGCAAAAGAAGTTGTGTTATGGGAGCAGACTGTGTGTTTTTCAACTTAATACAGGGATCAGTTTTACTACTCAAGATGCACAAAGGGTTTATGTGTTAGATGTTTCTATGGCCTTTTCCAATTACTTATTTGCAGTGGTATGAGCATGTGTTACTTAGAATTCATTGGAAAATGCTCTAACTTCCTTCACATGCTTGTAGATTGTGTTTATTCACTGTGTTAATGTTTCACTTATAAACCTAAACTCCAACTACCTTGACTTCCATGTTTTTTTGATCATGAGGTTTTGTTGAAGACTATCTTGACTCCATAGCCCAATAGATGTTTTCTAATATTTGATTCAATCAGTCAACCAGTTATACATTTTTGTCCATTTTTATTCCTAGAGTTAGCCATCTAATCATTAATCAAAAATCTTAAACCTATTGAGAGAGCCCTCTCAGGTTGAGGATGCTAAGCCTCAACCAAAAGATTGGTTTGAAAGAGTTATTCAGAATCTACTTTATTAGTAGCCTATCAGGGTCAGATTTTGTGATAACATTTTGGTGCATCTGTCGGGAGCCAGAAGATTACTTATTCCCGAAATCAAGACGCTGAACTTCTTAAGGTTGCAGGAGCTCAGGAAGTTGTTTGAGGCTGCATCTACCTTGGTGACTCCACACATCAAAGAACAAATTGGAAGGTGACTCCACTAGTACAAGATCAGTAGCTTAATGAAGTTTCAAGATGAGTGCCATTGCAAGAAAGAATGCCAAGTATGCCCCAATGAATCGGTCTCATATCCCTGGTTTTCCAAATCCTATGCCAAAGGTCGAATGGTTAGATGATCTTCCAATATTCAAAGATGAAAAGAAAGACAATGCTTCTCTTCATTTGGTTAGGTTCCATATGCATGTACACAGTCTTAAGTTTCAGTTCCCTGAAGATTGTCTCATGAAGATGTTTATGACCACTTTAGAAGGAAAAGCATGGTCTTGGTATAAAGGCTTGGAAAATGGTTCATTATATTCTCTTGCTAATTTCCATGATGTATTATATGAGATGTATAAAGAGTGCCATCCCTCCTTATTGCTGGTCAAATATTGTTTTAAACATTATGTGAGTTTTATTCAATATTTGGAGAATTGTTATGATGATGATGAATTCATTGATGAAGAAATTTTAGAGGCTCTTCAAAACAATACATTTCAACACCAAGAAGAAAGGATAACATCCCATAAAATGCAACATGAAAATCAGCAGGGGTTTACTTATGAAAACCATGTTACATCCTCTGAGATTAATGTAAAGATGCAGCAAACTTGCCAGTCTTTTGATCATAAAGAGTATGAAAATCATTGCAAACACGAAGAAGAAATACTAGAAGATATCTTTTATAACCCTCAGGAAGAGGAAAAGTTTGATTTTTTATGTCATACTTTGCAGCAGCTTACATCAAAGAATGATCATAATAATGAGGAAAATTACTTGTTTGTGGGAATCATTCAGAAAAGCAGTTGGATAGCATATCAAAGGAATCTTGTGTGGCTAAGAATCAGTTGTCTGAAGATATAGAATGTTATGATGATCATCAAACTAATCATGTCTTTTTTGAGCCTATAGTTGATTACATGGAAAAGATTTACTGTTCAGATTTCCAGTTATATTTTCATCTTGAAGATCAGTTACATCTCATGCTGCCTTGGTTATTTCAGTATCATGTTTATTTTTGCTTCAAGCACAGTCAAGAGATTCAAGTGTCAGATCAGATCAATGACTGGCTTCATTAGAAGTTTCATGTTCCTTGAGCTACAAATGGAGATTGCAGTTGATAGGGTAGGTAGGAGTGTGTGAATAATATCAAAGTTGACTGAGCATCTTTTGAGTAGATACAGATTTGTTTCTTTTGGAGTGATCATCAAGCTTGAGCCTAAGGTGAAGGCCATTAAAGCTTGTCAAGGAGAAGTTTGGCAAAATTTCAGAGTTTTATTCTAAAGGATGGATAGTAGCACTGGAGCTACCGGTTCTTAGTGTACCACTGGAGCACACTATCCCTAGTGGAGCCACTATTATCACCCAAAAATTCCCAAAACATCATTGTGTCAACTCTGCTTTTGGTCATGATTTCAAGGAGGTCTAAAGGTCATTTTAGTCTTGATAAAAGGGTAAGTGATAGGGTTTGAAGTCTTAAAATGTCATCTTTCATTTCCAAATAAAGTCCTTTAGGTTCACTTCATGGTCAAATAGGTCACATTTTCCATTTAGAAGTCATTCCATTAAGTTTAGGGTTAAATTTAAGCAATCATACCTGTAGTTAATGAAGCCAGATTTGTAAGGATGATGAATGTTCAGTTAAGAGTTACTAACAGGAGATTGAAGAGACAGGTTGAAGACCTAGAAATATAGTTAACAAAATCTGAAGAGAGGTTACAACAACAATGAAACAGGGTGATGAAAAAGGGCAGTAAAAGATATATCTTAAATCAGTTTTGATATTAAAAAGAAGATCATTTTTGAAGAGGAGCATCCTATAAAGTTAAGCTGTTTGGTTCTTGGTGATCATATTAGTCCTTATGAAATTTTGAAAATCCCCAAACTTCAAGTTTTTGAAAACTTTGTTGAAAAAAGAGCATACACAGCGGTTTCGTAGCGTGCTACGAAACTGCTGAAGGTGAACTTTTAGCACTTTTTTTCGTTTTTAGTAGTCAAATTCCAAGGGGGTTTCTGAGCAATTGAAAACTCATTTTTAAAAACTGAAAGATGTTTTCCTCCTAACATACTTAACTAAAAAAAATTCTCTTAGTTTCTTTAAATTCATTATGAGGTGGGAGAAATTGATGACTCAACTTGCGCTACGAAACTGCTGAAAGTCATTCAGAGAAAAACTCTATTTTCTGGTTTTAGTAGTTCACTTCATGATCAGTTTCTGGCCAAATGCAAAAGTATTTTAGAATTCTGAAAGAGGTTTCTCTTCATAAAATCTTCAGCTACAATAACCTCTATCACTTTCCTCAAAACTGTAACTAGTTGAGAAAAACAAGGCTTTCTTTGAAGCCATATTTTCATAAATCAGAATTTTCCAGTGTTACAGATGTTGTTCAAAGACAGTTTCTGGACAGTTAGGTCATGGATCAACAAGGTTGGTAACAATGTTGGAGGCAACATAAAGGTCTAAGACATGGATTAGCAGCTATCAAAGAATGTATCTAAGTCTTAGATAAGGTTGTTGAAACATGTTTTAGGAGTTTCACTCCTATTTGTATTAGGACTCTTAAAAGACAGTTAGCTGTTAGTTTGTAATTAAGAGTTTGTTTTAGGAGTAGATAGGTGTCAATTTCAGAAATTTGAATTCTCCTAAGGATGGATCATAGAATCCAAGGTTGTAAACGCTCTATATGAAGCATGAGGTCGAATCCCTCAAGGCTGGCATTTGTATTAGCAAAAGAAGTTGTGTTATGGGAGCAAACTGTGTGTTTTTCAACTTAATACAGAGATCGGTTTTACTACTCAAGATTCACAAGGGCTTTATGTGTTAGATGTTTCTATGGCCTTTTCAAATTACTTATTTGCAGTGGTATGAGCATGTGTTACTTAGAATTCATTGGAAAATGCTCTAACTTCCTTCACTTGCTTGTAGACTGTGTTTATTCACTATGTTACTGTTTCACTTATAAACCTAAACTCCAACTGCCTTGACTTCCATGTTTTTTTGATCATGAGGTTTTGTTGAAGACTATCTTGACTCCATAGCCCAATAGATGTTTGCTAATCTTTGATTCAATCAGTCAACCAGTTATATATTTTTGTCCATTTTTATT
Source organism: Pinus taeda (assembly GCA_000404065.3). Lineage (NCBI taxonomy): Eukaryota > Viridiplantae > Streptophyta > Pinopsida > Pinales > Pinaceae > Pinus > Pinus taeda. Next base: position 5,757 of record APFE030259568.1, read on the forward strand.
CCTAGAGTTAGCCATCTAATCATTAATAAAAAATCTTAAACCTATTGAGAGAGCCCTCTCAGGTTGAGGAGGCTAAGCATTAACCAAAAGATTGGTTTGAAAGAGTTACTCAGAGTCTACTTGATCAGTAGCCTATCAGGGTCAAATTTTGTGATAACAATTGCTTCTCTGTCCCTTAAGCCACTTAGCTCTTTTCCCATTTCTTTGAGTTTCTCTTCCATGTGCCCAAGGTCTTCCACCGCTTTTGACTTGGCAATTTGCATCCATCGGTGGGTTCTGGCCCTCTCCTCCTCGAAAAATAATGGGATGGCAAATTTTTGAGGTATTGCCCTACCTCCTTCAATAAACCAATAGTAGGAGTCTAGGTTAGGTTGGGGGCTTGGTTCCTTTGTCTCTTGGTCTTCTTCTTTTGTTTCTTGTTGCTCCCCTACCTTGCTTTCCAATTTCTATGCTTCCTATAGTTTTTGCAGAATATCTTGTAGGACTGCTTTTTCTTCCTATAGGTTTTGTTGTGGATCCTATAGGATGGCCTTACCCTTTGAGGAAGTTGATCTAGTACTAGGCCTCCTTACAAAGGTGATTGGTGACTTAGGGGAAGGCATTTTGTCTCTTTTTGTAGGAGAATCTTCAATCTCAATAGGAATTTTGTTGATATTTGTGGCTTCCCTTGTTTGATTCTTGTGCTCTTCCTTATTATGAAATATGGTGGGGTTTGCCTCCTTCTTTTTCCTTTTTTCTTGACTCGGGTGTTGAGAGCACAGAGGCTTCATTGGGGAAGTAATACCATACCACATGCATTCATATTGGGGGATATATATTGAGGAACAAATGACATAATATATTGAGCATATAATAGGGGTTAAAGGGTTTTTATATTGGTAGGTATAAAAAATGGAGCTCAAAGTTAATGAAAAAATACAAAGGGGTATAAAAAATGTTAATGAAAAATTGGATACCTATAATATCTAGTGAAAGTAGGGTTGTTTTAAATTGGGAAGGTGTATTGGGTTCATATTAGTAGGGGGTTAAATAATGTCGTTTTTAGAGGAATTTTCCAATATATAGTCAAATTAAGGGTATTGTTTAGTATGCCATGAACGCACGTGCTATGTCAGAGGTTCATTGAGTGAATCCCTCGTGGCTGAGAGTAATGAGGGCAGTTGTTGCCTCCCTTTCAGTGGTCTCTGGAGACACCCTAGGTGACTCCTCCTTGTTTTCTTTCCCTTATGTTTCAATGCCTTCTTCCTCTCTGTTTTTCCTGTCTTCTTCCTCTTTTGGTTCTTCCTCATCTCCATTAGTTCCTTAGTTTCCTCCTTTGTTTCATCATCATCCTCCTTCTCTTCTCCCTCTTATTCTCCTTCTGCTTCATCATGTTCCTATGTGTCAGCTTCTTTTTCATCCATCTCATCCTTATCTAGCTCTGTATCTTCTTCTTCTTGTTTTACCTCCTCCTCACTAACAGAAGGACTAACATCATAAGTGAGGGTTTTGATGTCATCCCTTGTTGGTAAGTCTCTGAAGACTGACCATGTTATAGGGGTTCTGAGGTTTTGGAGGTCATCCTCAATGAGGATCCTAATCAACCCATGATGAGCCAATTGTTGGGAATTCCCTTCCGTCACTTTGTTGTTGGAGTCTATGAATGATTGCATCAAGAAATAGGGTATGCTGAGTCTTTAGTGAACTGGTGTTTCTACCCCAAATATTAATTCTTCAAGGATCCTGAAATGATAGCCATAAACAACACTATATCTACCGTCAAATGAGATATAATTGATGAGTTGGTAACCTACCTCACTCCATGGGTATGGCAGACTACCCCTCCTTACTCCATTTTTTCCCTCAGTGGGTTCTTCACCTTCTAAAAAAAATTTCCTTTTTGCCACCTAACTATCTCCTTTGTCTTCTTTTCTCCATGGAATTCCTAGGGGAAGTGTGATGACCCTACTGATGAGCTCTAAGGTGAGGTATATAGTGAGGCCTCTAACTAAAACAGTGGCATGGATTCTGCTGTGTGGAGTGAGGGAGTGAACAAATTCTTGAGGCACCTCATCATCATACCTTGTGAATTTTTCGAAAAACCCCATCTAATTGTGTCTTGTAAAGATTTCAAGCACATGGGGGTGCTGTTGTATCTTCACAGTGTTTATGGGCTCTCTCCTATTAAACCCCCCTCTCATCTTGCTTGTGAGGCTTGATGAGAAAATGAGAGGGTTGACACAAATTTTTTAATTCAAGAGGAAAACAGAGTTGACTGTGTATGTAATTCACCCCTCATAGTTGCTAAATTCACTAGATTTTAGAGTATTTCTGGTTCATTTTCTTGTAAACGGGGATGGAATTTTAGAGCCTATATCTTTAGAATGGTGGCAGTGGACAATTCTCGTGATATCCCCTCTTGAACTCTTCTCTGCCTATCCTATAGACTGCCTTTGTGTATCCTGTAGATTGTATAATGTAGGAATTCATGTGCATGATCCTGTAGGAATTCTTGTGCAGAACGATGGATCCTTGCCTCTGGTGGGTGGAAAGAGTTATGAGAGCGACTTGAGTGAGGGAGTTTCGAGGAGGTGGAATGCATGCGAACGATGTTTTATTTCCCTTTATGGCGTTTGTGCTGGCACCAGAGGTATGTTTCCATTTTTGGACCGTTGGTCCCCAATCCCACCTCATCATTTCCTACTCCTCATAATCAACTCCCACCTCATAGATCCACAGTTAACCACTTCTTGTCCTACTCCTCCTCTGTCTTTGAGTTGATTGCAGCCACGTGCGAGAGGACACCTAGTTTTGCATGTGCTGACTAAACGAATGTGGTCAAGTTAACTGGCCACCTTTTCACTTATAAACCATCTCGTAACCCTTATAACTTTTGATTAAATGATGCATATGAGTGAGTGAGCGGGATACTTACCTATGGTTTCGATGCCATGCTACAGTTTTCAAAGATCATAGGTGTTGCATTGTTTATTTGTTGCGTGCCATTCTTCTTCCTCCTCTTACTGTCTGCTAATGGTTTCTTAGCTTTTTCAGGTATCTGTGACTGAAGAATTGATGTTGCTGCTACTGTTGAGCTCCTGGATCATCCTAGTGAAGACATGTAGTCGTTGATTGGCATTCTGTGGGATAGGCTGCTATAGGATTTCCTACAGGATGTCATGTAGTTGCTTCTGCCTCAATATTATTTAATCATGTTGTTGGATGGGGCTATGAGGATGGTGCAATGAATGGACATAGGGAGTAGGAGTGTGTAGAGCAAAGGACACTCAAGTAATGCTCTTAGTCTCATCTGTTTTTCTTTTATTTTTTCTTCTTTTTTCTATGACTCGCAGAAACTGATCTCTTTTTGTTTTGATTGGTGAGTGCAGGGATGATGATGGTGGATGAGGTGAGGTGTTAGATCATGCCTAGGATGAATTTTAGGGACCTAAAAAACCTACCATGTGCCCTCGGATTGCTACCTGTAGGTTTTCCAGGCCACTGAAATTCCTACAAGATCATCCTGTAGGTTTTCAGGGGATCCTATAGGAATACAGGGGATCTTGTAGAAAACACAGTCTTCGCATAAATTGAAGAAATGGAGTAGAAAAATGATAGAAATGATGGAGGTATGCATGGTGAGGAGTGGGGGAGATGAATATGTGTGACGTAGGGTTCCCTTTGGATCCTCTTTTTGCTCCTTGACTGTCTTTCTCGCCCACCTGCAAATAACAATTATTTCTTTTTCTCTCTCTCTCTCTCTCTCTCTTTTTGCAAAATAGCTAGGCTGCCTCAGAGAGGTTTTCACCCTATCTGTTTGCCCTGGGTTCCTCAAGGGAGGTTTTCACCCAAGGATCTTCTTATTTTTTCTCTATTTTTTTTCATCATTGGGTCGCCTCACGAGGTTTTCAACCCAAAGATGGGACTCAGGCACCTCATGGAGGTTTTCACCTGAGTCCTTATTCTTTTTTCTTTTTCAGTGACTTGATGAGGGAGGATCTAGAACTTACTCCACCATCATCAATTTTTTATTGATATTGTCAATGAACTCTTGTTTTGATAAAGGTCTCTTGTACATTTTCAATTGGTGCCCATTAACAAGCAACAAAATGGCTTCTTCATCTATAGTTCTGATTTGCACTGAACCATTATCATGGCATCTTTCCACACATAAGGTCCGAGCCATCTTTTCCTTAGCTTGCCCTTGAAGTATTTATACCTAGAATCATATAATAATGCCCGATCGCCCTCCTGAAATTGCTTCTCCTTAATATGTTTATCATGTCAGATATTCCTCTAAAGTCTAACTATCACTGTATGTAGGAGGGCTTGCATTCTGAATTCATCCAAGCCATTCATTTGGAACAATCTCTCTTTCTGCACATGACTGAGATCCAAATCTAGTTGGGTTGTCATCCTCAATGTGTTATATTCAAACTCAATGGATAGAAAGGCCTTTTTCCCATAGACGAACTCATAGGGTGTAAATCTAGTGGTGGTCTTCCATGTGGTATTATAGACCCAGGTGGCCTCAACTAGTCTCTCTGCCCAATCCTTCCTGTTGCTACTCACTACCTTGGTTAAGATGCCCTCTAGTTCCCTGTTTTTCATCTCCACTTGCCCATTAGCTTGTGGATGATAGGGAGTGGAGGTCTTATGCTTGATTTCGTGATGGCTAAGCAGTTCTTCAATCGTGTTGGAGGTAAACTGGCTACCTTGGTTTGTGACTAGCTCTCTAGGATACCCAAATTTGTAGAATACATTCTCCCTTAGGAACTCAGCCACCTTCTCTTCTGTTGCTGCCTTAATTGCCTTGGTTTCTGCCCACATAGTCAAATAATTAGTGCACACAATAATGTGTTGTTTTTTCTTTGAAGGAGGGTTGATGGGCCCAATGAAGTCCATACCCCACTTGTCAAATGGTTCGAAAGTCGCTTGAGGCTGTAGGGGAATTTCATCTCTTGGAGTAGGCCTTCCCATCCTCTAGCACCGATCACCCTGACTAGTGTAATTTTTCACATCCTGATGAAGAGTGGTCCAATAATAGCCTCTTTGTAACACTTTGAATGTTGTCCTCTTTGCTATAAAGTGACCTCGACAAGGCCCATCATAACAAGTCAGGAGGATGTCAAAAACTTCCTCTTCCCTTACACACCTTCTCAAGATTTGATCTGGGCCAAGTTTAAAAATATTTCCCCCAATCCAGGTGAAGGGGGCGCTTTTCCTGACTATCTTGTTCTTTTCTTTGGAAGGAAAGTTTGGCAGGAACTGTGTTGATACCAAATAGTTTGCTATATCAACTAACCATGGGGAGAGAAATGAAATAGAAAACAAGTGCTCATCTGGAAACTGGTCATCCACCATTCCTTCTTCACCTGCAGGCATATTTACCCTAGATAAAAAGTCTGCAACAACATTTTCCTTAACAGGCTTATCAACAATGGTTAGATCAAGTTGTTGTAATAAAAGCAACCATCTTATAATTCAAGCATCGCATCTAGTTTGTTCATTAAATATTTGATTGCAGCATGGTCAGTATGCACAAATGTTTGATAGCCTGTAATGTAATGCCTAAATTTGTTTAATGAATGCACAATAGCGAGGAGTTCCTTTTCGGTCACAGTATAATTTAGCTCAGCCTTTGACAAGTTCTTACTGATAAAATAGATGGCATAGGGCAGTTTCTCCTCTACCTGTCCCAGGGTTGCTCCTATGGCTTTGTGTGAGGCATCAGCATGAATATGAAAGGGGAGGGCCCAATTTGGGCCTCAGAGAATTGGTATAGTGGTTAAATTACCCTTTAGAATGTCTAAGGCCTCTTGACAGCCTTTTAACCATATAAACTCAGAATATTTGGCCAACAACCCAAGTAAAGGAGAGGCCAACTTGTTGAAGTCCTTTATGAACCTTCAGTAGTATCCATATAACCCCAAGAAACTCCTGACATCTCTATGCTTTTGTGGAGGTGGGACCCTTTGGATGATGGCTATTTTGTTCAGGTCCACCTACAGTCCTTGCTGAGATATTGAATGACCTAGCACGACCCCCTAGTCATTAAGAATTCACATTTTTCAGGACTGAGAGCAAGGTTCATTTCAATGCATTTGTGCAGTACTTTGCCTAGGTTAGTTAGGGCTTCTTGAAAATCATGGCCATAAGGTGTAAAGGCATCCATATAAATTTCTATAGCATCATGTACTAATTCGGCGAAAATACTCAAGACTGCTCTCTGGAAAGTGGCAGGAGCATTGCATAGGCCAAAAGGAAGGACCCTATAGGAAAAAGTACCCCAAGGACAGGTGAATGTGGTCTTATCCTAGTCTTCTGGGTAGATTTGGATTTGGTTGTACCCACTAAATCCATCTAGGAAAGAAAAAAACTTTTTCCCTACCAGGCTGTCTAGCACTTGATCAATGAAGGGTAGGGGAAAATTATCCTTCTTTGTGGCTTTGTTCGACTCCCTGTAATCGACACAAATCCTCCACTTACCATTTTTCTTGGGAATTAACACTAAAGGAGAGACCCACTCACTATTGGAGAAAGGGTAAATGAATCCTGCATCTAACAGTTTCTGTAGTTCTTCTTTGACTATATCTTTAAGAGATGGATTCATCCTCCTTTGTGGTTGTTGGACTGGCTTGCAACCTTCTTTGATGTATAGGTGGTGAGTACACACTGAGGGGTGTACTCCCTTCATTTCCTTGTAACTCCAAGCAAAGGCTTCTTGGTTTTCTTTTAACATGTTGCATAGCTTTTCCTCTTCGAGAGCAGAAAGAGATGGATTAATTTTCAAAGTTTTCTCTAGGTCACATTCTATGGTTTTGACACGGAGTGGGTTGGAATAGTCGAAGCATAAGTCAATTGGATGATTGTTCTGGGTTTCCTTTACTTTTTCTTCTAATGGTAATGAACTAGGAGTTGGATTTTGGAGCAAGTGTTCAATCAAGTCATCCTCATCTTGTTGTCCTCCTCCTATGGTCACTTCTAAAGCATAAATTTGGGTGGAATAAACTCATCTTCTTCCTCCTCCTCCAACCATAAAGGTAAATCATGCTCTAGAGAAGGTTGAGCAGGAGGGTATAGGAGTAACTGCTTGGACATATGCCTATTCTTGATGGTCATATTCCCAGCTCTGCAGCTAATGTAAGCATCGGCTGTGGCCTCCCAAGGATGAGAGGGTAACCAATAAGTTTAGCCTTAGGCTGGAGAACTAGAAAATCTGTAGGGTACTCCCAGGAGTCAATGGAGACCATCACATCCTCCACAATTCCCTCAAGGGTGACTGTGGAATGGTCTGCAAGTTGCAGAACTATTGTGGTCTTCCTTACTGACCCTTGGAGGTTGAGCTTGAGCATGGTGTCCTTGGTCATCACATTAATGGCAGCCCTAAGATTGATGAGAGTGTGTGGGACAATGGTGCCATTGATGTCCACATCTACTACAGGGCTTCCAGGGTCCAAATATTTCAGACATATTACCTGCCCCAGCATTACGTCGGACAGTTTCCCAATGAAATTAATGGTAGGGGAATCCCTTTTTCTTCTTCCTGGATGCTTGAAGCATTTCTCCTTAATCAACTTATTGTAAATGGGAACATCTTTTTATTGCCTGGAGAAGGGGGATATTTACACATAGATTTTTCAATTCTCCCAGAAGTTCAGTTTCTTCTGGGGTAGGTTGGAGTGGTTGGGCTACTCTCTTAGGAAATGGTGGATTTAATTTAAGGTTTCTTTCCTCTCTTTCTTCCTCAACCTCCCTATGTGGAGGGGGAGGTTGGTTATCCAGGAGGAATCTCCCAAATCTTATGTTAATCTCCTGGATTTCCACAGCATAAGCTGGATATGATGCCTCTCCATTGTATAATTGTTGAGCCTGCATATTGTTTAGGTTCGGATTTGGTTGGATAAGCATCTGGGGTTACTTGGTGGATCAGAGTGTAGGAATTGTGGTTGGGTAGGTGGTGGAGGCAATAGAACTGGAGCATTGTTGTATTGGGGCCTCCACCCCTAGGGTGGTGTTTTCCACTGAGGTTGTGGCAGAGCATAAAGTTGAAATGACTGGCTGGCTAGCTAGGAATGATACTAAGATGCATACGACCAAGGAGGGGGTGTGTACCAGGAAGGATGAGTAGGGGGTCCCCAAGAAGGTATAGTTGTGGTCTGGTTGGGATTGTAATATGCATGGGATAAACCTTGCATGCCCTACTGGTATGGTCTAGGCCCAGGAGGTCTCCTTTGGTTGATGTAGCAAAGCTGCTCAGTGACTCCTTCAGCTCCTTGATATACAACTTTGAGTCGTTAAAGAAGGGCACTTGTCTGTGGAGTGGTTTTCTTCACAGACCAAGCAAATTTCAATACAATTCAATGGACATTCGTTCCTAGGATTCCTCCTGGTGTATCTAGGACAAAAGATGGCCAAGGATCTTTCTGCTTCCTCTTGCTTCCTTTTGATGTTCATGGTGTCCAATTACAAGACAAGGTTTTGCACCATCTCACTTTTGAAATCTTCCAGCATATTTCCAATTTCACCCTTGATGGATGAGTTGGAAGATGATGTATTGGCCATATGTTGACTACTCCTACCCTTTTCCTAGTTGCCCTAGAATGGTTTCTAAAGACAGTCTTGATATCCTCATTGGGTAATTGGTAGATATCTCATCTTGCTAACAAGTGTAAGTTATCCAGAAGGTCTTCTCTTACTCTCCTGAGCAGGGCCATCTTTAGGGACTCAGGGTCAAGTGTGAACCTAGCCCTTTTGTAACTGAGTTGGAATCTTTCTTCATAGTCTTCTAAGGATTCATCCTAGCCCATGGTCATCCTGAAAATTTCTTCTTTAGTATCCTTTGACCTACAGTAGTCCCGATATTTGTTGTTAAAATCCTGTTGCATCTGAGCCCAAGTTGTGATGCTATCTCCAGGTAACCCCATGAACCAATGCAATATTGCACCATTGAGGGTAGATGGAAATAGTTTTAGCTTTTGCTCACCATCTGTATAGTCATAGGTTTGGCATATAACAAAAAAATCAAATAGGAAAGTGTCAGGGTCCTCTGTGGTCAGGCCATGGAAATGAGGTAAGGTAGAGGGGCTTATATTCTTCATCTTAGCGTCCTCATTGGTTTCCTTGATGCGGAAGGCACCCTCAACTCTCTCTCTATTCGCTCTATCATTTCGGTTTTCAGCCATTGGTTCAATAGGAATGGGTTCCTCTTCTTCTTCTTCCCCTATAGGTTCTTCAAATATGTCAGGTTTCTTACCTAAAGGTTCCTCCAATTCACAGCCACCAAAGAAGGGAGAAGGTTGGCTGTTGGATGCAGTGGGGGTATTTGGAAAAAAATTCCCTACATTGTCCCTATTCCTGCGAGGCATGAAAGGAAATGTTTTTGGGTTGGTTTTTATAAAAAAATTTAAGCTGGAAAGTACTTTGCAGAAATGAAATTGTTGGTTGAATGAAAATCACTGACAGAATGAAAAAGCTACTTGTTGAATTGAAATTCTACTTGCAAAATGGAAAGGAAAGCAAATAATGACAATGAAAGAAAGGAAGATACTAGATTACTTTTGCAGAAATAAACTAATGGCAGAAAATTGAAGACAAGAAATAGAAGAAAAGAAAGCAGTAACCAAATTCTACTCAGACACCTCCCCGATAACGGCGCCAAAAAGTGATGAGTGCCAGTATTACAGCAAGGATGTTGCAACTCTTGGGCTACCAGCATTACTTATCAACCCGGGTTTTGTACAAATTTGGAGGTGACAGTGCTATATGCACAAGTAAAAGTGAAGGTCCTGCCTGTTGTCATTGTTAATCCAGCAAGAGACCCCAGGGGTTCCAAGCCAGACTTCTATAGAGTTAGAAGAAGCTTTATTCTTTGATGGAAGAATAGCAATCTATTCTAAGAGAGCTACACTACTACAGTAATGAAGAAAACAACATGAAATGCTAAATCACACCATGTCCTGATTAACCATTTAAACAACTATGCTAAGCAGAATTGTTAAATCATCACTAACATAATGCTGCTATCTAAGCTACAAAAGTAAATAACATCAAACCATATTAATGTGTGAGCAAGAAAACTAAACTAAATCTGTTTCCACTTTTTTGGTTTTTTAGGGCAAGATCAAGTATGCAAATTAATTGTTCTTGTCGATGTAACAGGTGGATGGAAGGTTATTGAGTATGGCTAAAACGCTTATGGAGTGGTTGGATGGTGCGGAAGGTTTCTAGGAGGATTTTTGTGACTTCCTAGAGGTTCCCCATCAATTCGGCCTCAGAACAGGCTGTTTCAGGAAATCCTACAGGATGTACTAGAAACCTACAGGATGATCATGTAGGAATTATACAAAACCTACAGGATACAACCGAGAGCTAATTGTGAGGTGTTGGAGGTGTTGGGAAGCTTGGAAAAGGTGTGTGATGAGTGGGATGGGATTTTATAAAGTCTAGGAACACTCAGGATTCAATATCCAAGATCAGGAATGGCTAGATTCGCTCAATGTATCTAGGGGAATTTCAATGAAAAATGACAAAAAAACTAATGATGGTGATGGTGGAACAAGAGATGGTTAGGGTGGATGAAGTGGAAGGTGGATGCAGGTGATGAAGTCTGGGTATCCTCCTAAAGTACCTGTTTTTCTTAAAACATATGTGTTTTCAAAGAACTATGCAACAAGATACATTTTCATAAACTAGAAAAGCATGAATTGTAGAATTTTGTAGAATTTTTCTACAAATCAGCTAGCTTTGATACCATGTAGAAATTTTTCTACAAACCAACTAGTTCTGATACCATGTAGAAATTTCCCACCTGTAGATCACCTGGTAATGCAATGTACTAAATCAAAACACTTGATCTACTTCTACAAACAATTTAGCGGAAGCTTAATCAACCATGAGCAACATCAATAAGAACACATATAACTGATATGGAGAAATCAAA
>APFE030259568.1:18114-50707 GCA_000404065.3 Pinus taeda
AAAATATTCATCCAACTGATAGTACACTGTCCCTTCTCTGATCTCAACTGGGTCTTTGTCTGAACTGACATGCATGAGATATTTAAGCTATAATATTCAGTTATCTGAAAATACCAGTTGTTACATGCATGCAAGCATTAACAAACTGAATCTCATTAATTTAAAAACTTGTTAAATTAATCTAACTGGACTTGACTCAATTGAGCCAACTAATTACAACTCATCCTTATCTCATTAACTTATGGATAAATTCACTAATTAATAGATAAATTGTTGCATGTCCTCACATAGACTTCAAGTTTGTTTTTCCTTAACTAATTAACTCGTGGAGATTAACTAATTAATATTTTAAACTTTTGTTAAGACCAAATTCGTTTTTACTTCCTATTGATAGACCAGGGACTGCTATAAATAGGAAGGGACCCAGAAATGCTATTTTTAGAACTTTCTATTTTTAGCAGTTTCACCTCTCACCCAAGGTGGCCAATGACCTCACTGGCCAAACTGTTATTTTTAGACATGATATTTTTAGGAGTCCTATTTTTAGCACATTCTAAATTTAACATTTATTGTTGCACATTTTTCAACACTCCCTCTCAACAATGAAGGCTTCCTCTCGAACCCAATCCTGTAACTCTGGAATGTTCTGCATGCAACACATCTACCCGGTCCACTTGCTCCAACAACACTTGGAATAAAAACACTCCTAACTGAACTCTTTGTTGGCTAGGAACATACTTTGATGCTGAAGCTCTAACTGCTGCTAACAAGTGCTCCCTCTCTGACATCTGCGCTACTGCAACATCTCCATGCATCTCGCACCATTGAACACCTCTCTATGCCACCTAGCACTGTGCAAAACACTTGTGCCTCTCGCATTGCTACAGCTTGCTAGCTATGCGCTGTCCTGGGATTCCCTGCACTATCACTCTCTCTGCCACTTCATTCGCATCTGTCTCTACCCAATCAGTCAATTCCTGCTACTCCACATTGGGGCTCCCATAGCAAGGTATCATCTAAGAGGTTAGGTATCTCAAGGATTATGCCCCTCCTCCTTGGGACGATGACTCTATATCGCCCCACCTCCTACTTGGAGGGATGGCTGCATTTGATCCCTCAGTCCACCTGGCTCGAAGTTTCCCCCTACTGGAGGTCTCTGCATGAGTAGATCTCTCTACTCGATCTCCTCTCAACTTCCTCTGTTGTGGCTGCTCCACAACCTCCTGAAGTTGCTGCACCAATCGTGGCTCCTCCACAATTGTCTGATACTTCTTCTGGCTCTGCATGTTGAGAGGTAATTTACTCTTCCTCTCAACCACCAAGTATCTAACCTTTGCCTTGCTCCTCAAGGCTTTGCATGCATCTTGTACCGCAAGTGCATATAGGTTCTTGGCTGGCACACCAATCTATTTCCACTTTCCTGCCGTCATGAAATTTCCTAGGAAAAGAGCTGATTTTAAATTAGTGATATCTCCCTCATCCGAACTCTGATTCAGCGGAATTTTTTTTTTTTTTTTTTGGGTATTTTTCTGCAAGGAATCTAAATCTTCTATTTATTTCTAAAAATTTTGTATATAAATTTTCAGATCTGCTCCGCAAACTCTCGGCCCAAAACTCAAAACTTTGAAATCTCCTCTTCTTGTATATGGTTCTTCCTTGATCACCTGTGCTCTGATACCATGTAGAACTTTTTCTGCAAACCAACTAGCTCTGATACCATGTAGAAATTTCCCACCTGTAGATCACCCGATAATGCAATGTACTAAAGCAAAACACTTGATCTACTTCTACAAACAATTTAGCGGAAGCTTAATCAACCATGAGCAACATCAATAAGAACACATATAACTGATATGGAGAAATCAAACACACATAACACAGAAGATATAACCTGGGGAAAGCCTCAGCCTAAAACTCCAACTCTGTATTATCATACATAGGATTTATACAAAGCCTTAGCTCTCACACAGCTAGCCAGCTCTTAGTATTATCCTCACAGATCAAGGTGGAAATACATCAGTATTACACAAAGCCTTAGCTCTCACAGCTAGCCAGCTCTCAGTACAATCCTCCTGGATGCTCACAGGCAATCAAGACTTCTGCTAAGCCTTCTCCTTTGCCCTCTAAGCCTCCTATTTCCTTGCATAGTTTCTCCTGGGTGATCCTCCTATTACCAAGTGTAACACTAATCTCTCACACTGATCTCACACCCTGTAAAATTGCATAATCCTAAAGGAACCTTAAATCCTCATCATGGATGAGCTTCCTTTATAGGAAAAATATTCATCCAACTGATAGTACACTATCCCTTCTCTGATCTCAACTGGGTCTTTGTCTAAACTGACATGCATGAGTTATTTAAGCTATAATATTCAGTTATCCGAAAATACTAGTTGTTACATGCATGCAAGCATTAACAAATTGAATCTCATTAATTTAACAACTTGTTAAATTAATCTAACTGTACTTAACTTAGTTAACTGAGCCAACTAATTACAACTCATCCTTATCTCATTAACTAATGGATAAATTCACTAATTAATAGATAAATTGTTGCATGTCCTCACATAGACTTCAAGTTTGTTTTTCCTTAACTAATTAACTCATGGAGATTAATTAATTAATATTTTAAACTGTTGTTAAGAACAAATTCGTTTTTACTTCCTATTGATAGACCAGGGACTACTATAAATAGGAAGGGACCCAGAAATGCTATTTTTAGAACTTTCTATTTTTAGCAGTTTCACCTCTCACCCAAGGTGGCCAATGACCTCACTGGCCAAACTGCTATTTTAGACATGCTATTTTTAGGAGTCCTATTTTTAGCACATTCTAAATTTAATATTTCTTGTTGCACATTTTTCAACATGAATCAATTGCCTATATTATGCACGAAGAGAGCGCTAAAGGGAATGAAAGGATGAGTGATATCTTATTGAAGAAATGGAGTAATGGAAAAAGATGACAATGAAATGAACCAAATGTTGAATCAAGACAACAAACTCCAAAGCTCATGCAAGAATTAGAAATATGTGTTTTTGGGGTTGTTGAAGGGTCTCTTCCTCAAGTCATGGCCCTAGAGGGAGGAAGTGAGGCCGAGACACCTTCTGACAACCTTATGGTGATCCTTTTTCTCCTTGCTAACCTGCTAATTGAAAGAAGGCACAAATGGAAGCAAACTAACATATAACCAATCTAATCTACACTGTTGTAATGGAAATGCAACTACTAAGCAAATGAACAATTAAACTATGAATCTATGCTAACACACATTTATAATAAAGAGGAGCCTTAGCTGCTAGGGTTGGGCCCTAACCCAAGAGCTTCAACCCTCTGAGTTGACTCAGTGTTGGCTCAAAACAAAACTCATTCTTATTATCAAAACAATGGATTACATCAAAAATTGTCACAAGTCTTGCAACTCGAAAATAGAGTAGAGTTTTACAATAAAAAATCTGAATCCTACTGAGATCCTAGGCCTCTTTACATATACATCTAAAGTCTCCAACGACTTCCTTAAAATTAGGGAGGCTCGGCTCCAAAACTCAAGATAAACTGGTGCTTTGTCTTTCACTTGCTCGATTGCCTTCTAGTCCTCATGATTTGGCTGTTTGCACTCCAAGATGATGGAGGAATATTTGAATTGAGGGGTAGTAAATGAGGAGGATTTTCCTCCTATAATTCCTCTCCCTTGTCCCATTCGAGTTTTGACCAAGGTCTTTGCCAAAATTCCTTGCTTTTATCCTTTAATCCTACATTAAATGCTCATTATACCACAAAGCAAAGTATCTGACTCTAACTCATCTCATAAACAAAATATAATCAAAAGTATGCAATAAGTTACGAGAATAGTTGGTTTGACTAAGTTAGGAGGTGAATTAAGGCCCATATAATTACCCAATGATGAGGCTCATCAGGAGGCTAAGAAAAAGGTTGTTCTAAAATCCTATTTGTCATTGATGTCAAGACGATGGTTGAGATGCAATTAGGAGTATCCCACTTGGAAACGGTTTATTGGGGGGACCATCATTGATTTGGTGGTGATAATTAGAAATTCAATTAGCAGTTAAGGAAATGCCATGACGAGGAGAAATGGGGGGACTTCCATTAACATTGTTGGGGAGAAGAAAACAACATATAGGAAAGAGAGACTATCGCGGAGAAGAAGATGCGCCCAAAACTCGATAGAGAGAAGAGAGGTGAGGAGACTGTGAGTAAAAAGGAGACAGACTTGTAGTTTCAGTTTAAGGTGGTAAGATAACTTATTTATCTTTCTTTCTCAAAACACACAAATATCTACAGATATCTAGAATTGCACAATTAATACTAAACTTGTAGCTTCTTTTTAAGAGAATGTTGTAGGATGACTTACACTAAGCAAAATAATATATATATATATATTATATTTATGCAAAAGATAGAAGTGATATCTCGTTTCACCTATAAGTGACCTCCTAAAAGTCATATTTGGGTTCATCAACAAGTGAACTCAAATAAAACAACCCTTTTGAATCAACCTAGGTAGTACAGGTATATACAATGAACACAATCATTACCATTAATTAAACATACAATAATTTAAATTTGAAGAAAGTCTTTATAGTGCTACATAGTTAGTTTTTTGTTAATTTTCGTGATTATTTGAATTATATTTAGTCTTTTTATTTTGTGATCACTTTACCTATGAAACTATTTGAATAACTGAGGATAGGGACAATCCATGCTGAATTTGAGCTATTTTAGATGCAAAGTCTCATATGCAATTTAGTGAGAGTATTTGAAATTAATTATACCAGATTTAAGGTTCATTGAAATATGGTTAGCCAAATTTCAAGTGTATGATGTATTGTTGTTAGAATTATGAAACTATTTGAATCACTGAGGATAGGGACAATCCATGCTAAGCGAATTTGAGCTATTTTAGATGCAAAGTTTCATATGCAATTTAGTGATAGTATTTGAAATTAACTATACCAAATTTAAGGTTCATTGAAATATGGTTAGCCAAATTTCAAGTGTATGATGTATTATTGTTGGAATTCCATTAGTGAATGGTGAAATGCTCACTATATTCAATGAATCTGTACAAATATTTTTATTTTCTATAAAATGACATTTGATTAAAATATCATTCAAATATAAGTGTTACAGAAAATATCCAATCAAATGAATAATATATACCATTCAAATTTAATTGGCAAAAAATATCCAATCAAATAGATAAAGAAGCTATAGATACCTTCTTCTAATAAATTGTTGTATCTATATTTCATGAACTTTAGGCAAATCTCAACTTTTCCTTTACCAATAGCATTGTATTCTATCTATCCTCAAACTTAATATTATGATATATTTAACTTTATATGAAGATAGGAAAAAGACTTCTAATAAATTGCAATCCTACATATATCCTTATAAACCATCTAGCTACAGTTATACCATTATTCATTATTCTTTAATGCAGTTATACTATTATTCCTTGATGGTAAAATGTTTCTTAATTAATTTCAAATTTTAATTTCACATTGTAACCTAGCAATACGACTTATCATTTTATATATTTAACATGCATTTAAAAAAATAATAGATAATATAATTAAAATAGAAAATGGTATATTATGATCTATTATTTGAAAATATAAATTGTAATTTTAAATTATTTTATAATTTTATTGAGAAAAATCATAAAAATGTGTTTGATGATTGTTTTTTGGGTATTTATAAATTATATATAGATATATATATCTTAATTTGATGATGATGATGAATGTATCTTTGGATATATATATATAATTTTTAGAAATTTAAATTTTATAATTGAAATTAATTTGATGATGGAATGATGATGATTGAAATGGGTAAAAAAAAATGATGAATGATGATGATGATGATGATATGATGATGATGATGAATGAATGATGAATGATGATGATGATGATGATGATTGATGATGATGGCCACAATAACCTATATAATTTATTTTAAAAAAAATGTTTTATATTTTAAATTTTATTTTATAATATTATTAAATTTAATATTAATTTTGAATTAAATTTTTAAAGAACAATTTAATTATCATACACTTCAATATTATTTAATATATCTTCATATCATCCAAAATTTTCCGTTGTTTTAATATTTACCTCTCCATAATTAATTCATATTAATATTCATATTATATAATATTTTAGAGTACTTATAATTTATAATTTTACAGTTCGTTTTTTAATTTAGATTAAAAGTAATTAATAAAATATTGTTTAATTTATTATTAATTATATAAAATATATTTTTTCACAAAAAAATAATAATTTATTTATTGAATTTAAGTTTTCGTGATTTATATTAAGTTTATAGAGAAGGTTTTTGGTTATAATTACATCAGAATTCATTTGTCGAACCAACAAGTGTGGTTTATCGTTAAGATTTAGAGATATAATTATTGAATTTAGACTTTTGTGATCCATATCAAATTTATAAAAAAATTTGTTAATTATATTCACATCAAAATTCATTTGTCAACATATTTCTTTAAATCATACAAAATATAGTCTTTAAATTATTTTATTTATATATTATCATTAAGTTAATCTTTTTCATATTTTCAATTAAATTAACCTAGCAATTAAATTATCATTAAAGTATTAATTTCAATATTATGATAAAATTCACTAAAACTTAAAAAAAATTAGTGATCACAAGTTTTAAATAAATTTTCTAGCAAAATATTTATATTTTATTTGGAAAAGTTTTTTCAAATGAATTATGAGTTATTAATAATTGAAATAATATCTACCGAAGAAAATGTATTAAACTAAACCATATAGCATTAATAAAACCATTAATCACTAAAACTATAAATAAACAATGTTCAAAGGATATTGTGAGGATTGGGAGGGTGCACATTATGGTTCAAAGTAAAAAAACAACAACAATGCCATCTATCAAACTCAAGTATGGTGTACCGGTAAAAATGAGATGATCAATTCAAAAACTTGACCTCGGTAATACTAGGGGTAAGTATTAAGCAATAATTTTCAATTATATTATTTATTGAAAATTATTTTTAAATAATGAAAAAGTACATTATAATTTAGATGTTAATTAATAGCAGAGATAATATCATATTATCTATAAATATATAAGTAAGTTTTCCTTTAATTTTAAATTTTTCTTAAGAAGACACTCAATAATACTATTTATTTAAAAAGAAAAACATTTTTAATAATTTATTTTTTTTTTGGGTATATTTTATTAATTGAAAAATCTGGGAATTATATAGTGGTTTTCAAAATTCAATCCAATCTCACTATAGCCAAATTTAGACTCTCCTTAAGGAAGTGAGAGCCAACTGAAACTTGAAAGTTACAAAAATTAGCAAGTTATATCTAATATTTGGGTATGACTGGTCAGTTACAAAAGAAACTACAATTATTTGATCACACACCAAAACCATTGTGCATCATGCTAAGGGGCTGAAATCAGATCATGTTATCAGAATGGGAGTTGTTGCGTATACTGAAGTCTGCCTTGTTGCAAAGGGCATGAAAAGATGGTGCTCAATCCACTCCATTCTTTTGTCAAGAGCATTGAGATGCTTTTGCATGTGCTCAAGGGAATGGAGGATATCCATATGAGATTCATGGCGACCTAGGATAGTCCAACCCATTAAAAATTTCATTTGCCAATATAGTTCAATTGCCTGCATATATTGATTGTACCTCCCTCTCGTGTGGATGTTATTCGAGACCTAGTAAGCCCACTTAGCTTGGAATTTTGTGTCTCAGAGGGAGGATCAATGAGAAGAGGCTTCCTCCTCCATATTAGTGAGTACATCCTAAACATGGATAGGAGTGAGTTCTCGATAATGAGAAGCGGAACATTGACTATGGTGCATGCAAGTTCACCCACGATATGCTCACTCACGATAAGAACTAGCCCCTCTTCGGACTTGAGCTCTCTAGTGTGGCATGAGGAAACAAATAACCAAGAAAGCAAGGGCAATCTTTTCTACCTAGCAATTATAGGCAAATTGGAGGGCTCGGGAAGGATGAAACCTAAACTCAATAATGCCTAGGACTCCAATGTAGAGGTTATAGGAATCAAACATAATAAAAACTAGTGCAATAACACAATTACACAATGTCTGTAACCACACCGTCAGCCACCAAATTGTTCTAGACCACTTATTAGCCCATATCTTGCACAACTCCCTTGAAAACAAAGTAATCATAGAAACACTATGATAAGAAAATAGTGAAACCAACCCCACAAACTAGTATGAGATAGAGAAACCTAAACCAATGCCAGATGTGTTAACCCACCAAGTCTCTTTGCACCACTAAGGCCTCAAATTACTAGCTATACAACGAGGAACCACTCAAGAACCCAAAAAACCAACTCTGAAAAGAGAAGCACATGAATATATCTCATACACCCATGGAGTCTGCAAAGGAGGGAATCTCCAAGGGCCCAATAGAGTCACGTTTGCACCAACATAAGGACCATATAATGCAGAGACACTATGATGAGAAAACTGTGAAACCAACACTGCAAACCAATATTGAAAAGAGAACCCATAGTGGCGCGAGACAAGTTCACCCACCAAGTCTCTTTACACCATCAAGGCCCCAAATTACTAGTTTTATAATAGAGGAACCACTCAAGGATCAGAAAACTAACTCTAAACATAGGAGCACATTAATTTACCTCATACCCCCACATATCCTACAAAGGAAGAAATCTCCAAGGGCCCAATAGAGACACACTTGCACCAACAAAAGGACCATATAATGCCACCTGCCATCAAGGCTCCAACATACCACCTTTCAGCGAAGAAAGCCAAGTAAGGACTAAGAGAGGTGTCCTAAACAAGGTAGAGATCAAAACCACGTTGAGAAGGAAATTACACACAAAATGAGGGGGAGCTAGAAGTCTTCCTCTTTCATCGATCCTCCCAAAACCCAACCTCAGGTTGGCATACAACCCACAAGAGAATCCATATGACAATTTCTGTCCATGCACGGAAAAGGAACATTGCTAGAGCTAATATCAAAATGGAAACAACACCTCTAATGACAAAATTTAAAACATGAAATGGCTAACAATGAACAATCTACATTAGGGAGAAATGACACTATGTGATTCATTTCACTAGTTTCAATCCCAGTTCTTCACCCCTACAATCACTGCTAAGTGGACTATCCAAAAATCATGACAAATTTGTCAACTACTACTATCTCTCGTTGAAATAGTTAGAGATAAGTTACAACTACCTCTCATGAAAATGGTTAAAGATAAATGACTTACTTAACACAATTAAATCCCAAAAACTGATATCTAATATTATATTTAATTAAAAATTAATAATGTTATTCTTAATATTATATATTATGCTAATATAATTTCTCACTCTCTAATTAAAAAATAAAGCATATTTTAATATTTTATAAAAGTTAAAATAAACTCAAAATACTTACATGATGTAGCACGTCAAAAGTTAATTTGGTAAACAAAAAAGTAAATACCTTAACCACGAGCTAAGTTCATTAAAATTTAATTCATATATATTTTACAGGAGTTAGTTCAAAATCATAATATTAATTTATATATTATTAATTATATTATCTTTAAGAGTACGAAATATATAAGAAATTTTTTATGTTGTTAAATAATATGGGGACTTTAAACATTTGTTTAATCATTTTAAAAAATATTATAACTTTTATAAGTAATATGAATAATATTAATTAAAATTAATATTAAAAGTGTGACTATTCTGCACTGTCTGTGCCAGCTGGGATGAAGTACGTAGGTAGCCATCTGTTTTTATATGAGACATTGTCTGTGCCAGCTGGGATGAAGTACGTAGGTAGCCATCTGTTTTTATATGAGACAATCCAGATTCCAAACAAAAATTTTACACCAATCCAAATGGTTTGCGGTTCTCGAACAGTTATAGTGGATGAGGAACTCTCGGGGAAGGGGGGTGGCTTATACGTAGGCGCACATTAAGGACATGTAAATCAATATATCGAATGGTGTTGTAATGGAATACTGTTGGTTGTGTTGTGTGACTGAAGAGTAAACCGGGTGAAAATTATATTGGCACTCTTTCAAACTTATTATAATTAATATTAATAAAAAAAATTGGGAAGATTGAGTTGTCGATAAAATGTAATGTTATTTTTTTGGTTTAGTTTCAAATTTATTGGATATTTTTGGTTTTTAGGTTTTTTTACCTTTTTATTTTTCTAAGTTATAAATTTTGGTATATATGGATGTGGATATACTCTTGGTGTTTTATGATATTGAATGTACTCTTGATGTTATAATGGTATCCATCAGATTTAATCTTAACTTACCCAAGAATTAGCAATTTGTTCTAAAGAGTTTCCCTTTAGAAAAACTGCCCTCTGGCCCACTTGTCACACCCTGTGCCATTGGATTATATGTTAGATGATTGTATCATGTGCGGTCGTTCGATGAGGTGTGCGGTCGTTCGATGAGGTGAAAATAGTTGGAGCTTAAGTTTTAGGTCTTCAGGGATTCTGCAATATTGATACACATAGCTTTGCTCTCGCACTTCTCATCTCGACAGTGCTAGAGACAATCACATTTTAACTGGCATCAAGTTGCTCAAGGGGTTGAGAAGGAGCTAAAATGGGAGGAAACAGAAGCAGCAATAGAAGCCATAACCCTAGAAGGAATCAAACCCCTCCTTACAAAAAACGTTATCAGCAGCGAAATATCTTCGCACAGAGGCACTCCACTCTACCCATCAACATTCTGGTCCAAAAATTATCTCTATACGTGAGGTTTGTATCTTCGTTTTTTCTTCTTATTTTAATATTTGTAATGAAGTTGTCTTCAATCAGTCATTTCGGGCTATGTGTTTTAATCATCGAACAATATGTTGGGTTTCCAATTATTTATTTATTTTGTTTTAATAGAAATAATATTCTGGAATAAATTAGGGTTTTCAACATATTTTTCCCTGGGGTTTCATATAAAAATCATCAGGTTTGGTAAATTTAGGGCTTATTGTAATTGTCGGCTATACATTTTAATTTATACACATTGGCAAACTAATGTGCTATAGGAGGGAAAGTTTGAAAGCAAGGCTATCTGTGTAATATGTGTTCATAGATGCCCTCACATTTTAACTGGCATCAAGCTGCTCCAAAGGGGCCAAGAAAGAGGCGAAATGCGAGGAAACGGAAGCCCTAGCAAAATTCAGAGCTCCTATCAGGAAACGATATCAGGAGCGAGATATGTTCACATACAGGCACCCCACTCTGCCCACAACTTTCTGGTCTGAAAACTATCTCTAGACACCCCACTCTGCCCACAACTTCCTGGTCTGAAAACTATCTCTAGACTCGAGGTTAGTACCTTCATGTTTTCTTTTTATTTTCTGAGTTTTCATATATTTGTAATGAAGTTGTCTTTAGTGGCAATTACCGAATTGTGAGCAAAATCAATGGTTTTTTTTTATAGGAAGCCTATCTCAATTTACTAAATTGATTTCAAATGACTTAAACCCATAACTTAATCAAGTATCGTGTGTTGTATTTTCTTGAAGTTTTCGTTTTCAATTTTATCAAGCATTTCTCTGGTTCCATTGCCAAACCGACTTAATAGTTTTGTCAACACATGAATGGATTATAAGGTTAGTAGAGTCTAAACTTCGAAGCATTGTAAAAAAAGCACAAGGTTTTTAACTTTTTCGTTGACCAAAGGGTTGTAAAAAGCATGTTTGGTTTTAATTTTCAGATAGTTATCTGATGCATGTGTTTGAGTGGAATTTCTTTTACAACATTTACCCTGCAATGAAATTTGGCAGATGAATGAAAACTGTTTTTAGTCTATTTGGTGAGGTAAAAGATGAGTTGGTTCAATTATTAAATCTGCAATAAACTACGGCGGAAACTACTTTTTCCTACAGAGCCAATTATATATAGAGCCAAACTACTGATGTAAACCAACAAAATAAGGTAGAAACAACTAAACTTTCTGATATTTTATTAGATTTGAAGAACTTCGATAGTTTAATAGGAGCACATAAAAGAGGAAGAAACCCTCCCTGGAAAGAAGAAAGGATTGTGCCTAATACTAATATGGTAGATAAGAAAATGTTAGATAAATAGAGGCATTACAATGAAGGTTAACGACAAAGAGGATCGAATCTGGAATGTGTATCGGATCAGCAGTATTTGGGCTTGCAGAGTAGCTTTAAGACAGGAATAAATGAAAGTAAAGATTCTCCGAGAATTTAATTTTCATTGTCATTTTTCAATCATTGACCCATTATATTTTTCTTTTTAACGGAAGCTCACCAAACATTGAAATGGATGTGCACATATTCCTCCTCAACCGAGATAAGGTAGTTGATTTCTTAACATCACTAGATATAAGGTATGCTCATGGCTCATGCTTATTCAACAAAATCTTATCTCCAACTCCTGAATATTAGGAGAGTAGCACTAAGGCCTATCCTTGCTCCAAGATTATGAATTAAAAAAGATTGAAATTTGAACCATGTTGTGACTTGTGCATCCTGATGATTTTTTGGCCATGTCTCGTTCATTAGGGTGCTAATATCATTTATACAAGAACTAAAATGATTCATCGCATTTGCCTAATTGCATGGATATACATAAGGAGAGCATCTAGGTTCATTTTATACAACTTTCAAGAATTCAGTATAATTTCACGAGCTTCGAAGGTAAATTGTGATCATATTAACATTTTCCTTATATGCAGATTTTTGTGAATGATCAATTCCTTAACTGGGATTCAGACCATCGGGTCAAAGTTCACATCATTTCAGCACGAGCATATCATTCCCTCTTCATGCATAACATGCAGTTCAGCTACATATTTCAATAGTGTGGGTTCATTCGCTAGTATGAGTGTTTTTCTTTTTCATTTTATTGGTGTATTATTTTCCACTTGGATTTTTTGATGGTGGCACCATTTATTTTTTATTTTTTATAAAGTGTAAAGTTCTTCAAGTTCATATATATTACAGGTGGTGTCATTCCCTTCAAAGAATGAATTACCTCAAAAGGAAGTTCTTATGCAGTAACATTTTTTTTGTTTTTTTGATAGGTGCACGCGTCTTACTCCTAAAGAGCCAGAGAACTTTGGGACTCCAGACATCACCATTTATAATGCAAGGAAATTTCCATTCAATTGATTCACTCACTATATGAATTCTACAACCACTGTTTATTTAAATCTTACCAGAAAAGAAATGGTAATTCTTGGAACCCAATGTGTTGGGGAGATGAAGATGGGCTTTTTCGGTTTAATGTGTTAACTTAAGCCCAAGAAAGGAATTTTATCTCTTCATTACTGTTGATGTGAATCTATTCTTTAGGTATTGCAGGTTTCAAATTATAGTAACTATTGAAAATTATTTTTAAGGATTTTTTTTAAATTTATTTATGTTTTGTAAGAGTCAGAAATGACAAATCCTGACTATGTGATGGAACTGGAAAGACCACATTATCAACATACCCAAACCGATATTTGATTAGTGACAGCGAACATTGTTGGAGTGACAATGGCATCTCAAATATTGAAGGAGGGTGCTATGCAAAGTCTATTGACCTTTCAAAGGAGAAAGAGATTGACATCCGGAAAACAATCAAATTTGGAACCAGTGGGTACACCATTCTTTGTTTGCTAATTTAAGACTAGTGATTGACATCTGGAAAACAATCAAATTTGGAACCAGTGGGTACACCATTCTTTGTTTGCTAATTTAAGACTAGTGATATTACTTGTGAGATTCAAATGTCAATTTGAGTTCATATATAGTTGATTATATTATATGTATCTATGAAAATAAGTGTTTTGTTGGTTTTGTGGCAGTATTGGAGAATGTTGTATTTGATATATATATAAAATGGAGGTGGATTACTCAGAGAAATCCATCACTGGTATCATCTTTGCAACTTGAGATTCTTCATTAATGTGGTCATAGCTGCAACTAAAATGGCTATCAATCATTCACCATTTTTTACTTTCTTATCAGTTCACATGAAACGATTATTCAACCAATAAAAAAAGGATTGTAATGTTCTTCTATTCGTGATATTCGTGATATAATCTAATATAGTCTAAATATTTTTGGCATGTGTTGTTTGTTTTTGAAGTTTTCATTTTCAATTTTATCAGGGGTTTCTCCAGTTCCATTGCCAACGTGACTTAATAGTTTTGTCAACACATGAATGGATTATAGGCTCATACAATTTGGTCTAAACTTCTAATCATTGTAAAAAAAACATAATGTTTTAGTTTTTTTTTGTTGTTGTTCAAAGGTTGTAGAAAACACATTTGATTTTAACTTTTAGATAGTTATGTTGACACATTTTTGTACAACCCTCTTTTTTAAAGATAAATGAGGTTACACATTTGGTTTTAACTTTTAGATAGTTATCCTGACACATTTTTGTACAACCCTCTTTTTTAAAGATAAATGAGGTTTCAACTTTGTGTTGTCAATTATCCAAATGAATTTTTATATATCATGCAATGTTTATCTTATAGCAAAAAGGTTGAGCATTTTGTGTATTTTGAAATTAAAGAGATCGTTATATACTCCCCACAAACGAAATTATTTCTATGGATTTTTAGGAGAACTTAAATGATAAACTAGCATATAATATTTATAACCTAGGTAAAGGGGACTCTGGAAATAGATAGATGGATGACATGTTTGTTCAATCCCTAATGCAAATCGATTTATTAGAGGGAAGTGTTTGAGTGGAATTTCTCTTACAACATTTACCCTACAATGAAATTTGGGAGGTGAATGAAAACTATTTTTAGTCTACTTCAGGTCCAGGTAAAAAAAATGAGCTAATTCAATTATTAATAATGAACTATTTCTACAATAGTTAAACTAACCAAGGGTTGGAATTTCAGACCTATATATTGATGCCAACACGGTCCTCCTTCAATCAAACAAACTAGTCATACCTCACACATCTCGAGTGGCTTTTCTCTATAACCCTCTCATAATGTTCATGATATGCAAATATCCTCTCTTTCTGAGGGAATAATGGCCTTTTGTGAGCATCACTAGGATTCATCTCAAACAATATCAACTAGTTTTTGCTAATCTTATTATTATTTCACCATGTCTGATTGAATTCAATTCATGGACCATGTTTGCATAAGGGGTTCCATCTTCGTCTGTTTCTAAATCCTATGAAGAAAGGTGCCATTGATATTGCATTAGTTGGTAGGTAGTCCTCTCACCCATTGTGGCAGTGAGGGTGTTGAATCCAAGCAAATGATCTATCGCAAAGTGGTGCATTGAAGATTAGTTAAAATGATTGTATGTTTTTTATTGCAAAATAAATAAATATGATCTTGCATCTTCAACACCGGTACCATAATCCAAGGATAACTGCAGAGCACCCAAGGTTGGCTTCTTTCCTGGCTGATCTAGATAACATACCATGTCTCCAAATCGTATGAGGTTTATTCATTGATTCTTTCCAAGTCTCTATAGTGTCGAGATTCTCCCATTTCCTATATGAGCACACAAAATCCCATCACAACCAACTTTGGATTTTGAGTGATAGGTTTATCAACCATTTCCAAGCAAGATTCCTCTATTTTACTTAAGCCCTGAGTTAATGCCTTAAGAAACTCACCATGATCCTACCCCTCGATCCTCAACCTCTTGATCTTTATCAATATCCCCTTTCATAAATGTTGCCATCCTTGGTCATACAAGTGGAAATGATGTCGAGGTTTATCATTTTAGGATGGATATGTTCACTTTATATTATCATGCCCGTTTGTTGGGTGACAAGTTCTTTAATAGAATTCCATTGTTTGATTGTAGGTTCTTCTCCACATCAGTAAACAAGAGAGCGTTGGGTGAGTTTGCACAACAGTTAGATGTCAAGTACAAGCATATTTATAATTATACTTGTTCATTGGCCACTGGGCTTTGAGAATGTTATTGAATGCAATTATACTTGTTACTCATACACTGGGTTTTGAGCATGATATTCTATTCAGTACCAGGTGGATTTTCTTTTTGGGCTAGAACGGTTGTTGCTAAAATATTTGTGCTTGTTGTTTACCATGTTAGTGGTTCTATGCATTTTCATAAATGAAATGATAATTAGTTATTAATGAGTTTTTTCAAAAGTGCGATGTAGATTTTTTGTGTACAATAGAAGTTTAAGTTTATCATGAATCTATGGCAATTTGAGCATAAGCTATGTTTTCTTTGCCATGGCCATGGTCTGGGTTATGTTGGTGATGTTGTGAATGTTGTATCGATATCTTTTTTTGTAGAAATTCCTTGTAGATTCAAATTGTAGATTGTAATATGCTAAAACAATTGACTTGAATCTACTCTACTCATCAGCGAAAACAATAAGTGATCAATGAGATCACAAAGCATATAAGAAAAAGAATTCTATCACACATAAAACAATAATTTTTTGGGATAAGCCATAGCTAAAAACCCTTTCTATCTGTATATTTCATTAGTCAAAAAATCTATATGAATACAATATGTTTTTCTCAACCTTGAGCTCAACCTGCACAAGTATTTTCTATCCTCTACCTAACTAGCTTCATTTTTCCAATACTTAGCCAAATTCCTAGTCTTCCAAGCTCCTACTTCCTTGCGTTGTTCCCTTGGGAATGATCCCCTATTTAATGGAGAAATTATGAATTGTGCAATCCTCATAGGCCTTCCTTTGACTCCATGCACCATCGATTTAATTTAGATGATTTTAAAATTGATAGTACATTGTCCCTGAACTCCAATCTCAACTGGGTCTTTCTTTGATCTGGCATGCATGATTTAATTATGAGTGAATATTCAGTTTAGTGATCACTGCAGGTTACACCCCACTACTACAAGTTACACCCAACTATTGCTGGTTACACCCCATTGTTGCTGGTTACACCCCACTACTATTGGTTACACCTCACTACTGGATCTCCCATTAATTCCTCATCATTTGGAACTAGTTTAACTAACTTTAACTCAGTTGGACTGAATTAAATAATTACACCTCAAAATAAACTCAACTAGTGCTCCTAATTGTAGGAGACACTCTACATGACTCTAGTTAGACCCTCAACTTGAATTAACTGAGCTAACTAATTCAAATTAACTTAGTTAACTATTACATGTTGTCATGAGATGTAGAATTACAATTGAATTCCCAATTTAATTCAAGGAAAAATTAAATTAGGATTTTTTATGCTATTTTTAACATTTCTTTTTATTTTCAACACTCCCTCACAACAAGAAAGAAATAAAAATATATCTTGATCTGATACCTTTGGAGTGTTCTACATGCAACTCGTCATTGTTTTTGTGGCTACTGGAACATGTGCAACTAAAAAAAGCATCCAAACAAAATAAATTGAATCAATTGTGCCTGCAATTGTCTACTAGGAAAAATTGTGTTGTTGTTGACTATGTTATTAAGCCTCCTGCTTTGATGTCAACACTACTATGCACTCCTGAGTATTTGACTGACACTGATCCTCCTACTATTGAATATTGTGGGCCCCCGTAGCAAGGTAATGATCCATGAGACAAAAAGCACCTCAATGGATCCTACCCAAATTCTGAAACTCTTGGACTAAGGTTTCATATTGCCCCACTTCACACCTGGAGGTATGGCTGCATGTGCTCCTTCTACCAACATGGCTCGAAATTTCCCCTTACTGGAGGTATTTGCTTGAGTGGATGTCTTCGCTCGGTCCCCTCTCTGCTTCTCCAATTGTGGCTGCTCCACAACTTGTTGAGGTTTCTTCTGAGGCTGCTTCTAAGGCCGCATGTTGAGATATAATTTATGCTCCCTCTCAACCACCAAGTCTCTAACCTTTTCCTTGCTCCTCAAGGCTTTGCATGCATGAGCTAAATCTGATTACTCATATTGTTTTTACTTTTGCACTGCTGCAATAATGAGTCTGATCTCCCCAGATCCTGAAGCACTTGGCTTCCATAGAGTTGCTCCCTCTAAAACTAGACTCCCTCTAAGTCTCGATTTCCTTGTGGGAAACTCTCTACTCCTCATTCTACTAATATCAATGATCAAAACGCATTTTTGTGTCACTAAACATTGGCTCACTAATCAACCCACTAGTAGCCTTCTAGCTCCATTAAGACTTCTACACATAGGGTTTTTTGGATATGCCCTAAATTAGACCTACATCAATCTACAAGGACAACTTCGAATTCTTCTCTTTTATTGTGATTTCAACTCCGATATCATGTAGAAATTTCTACAAATGTAGCTCCGATACCATGTAGATATTTCTACAAATATAACTCTAATACCATGTAGAAATTCCTTGTAGATTCAAATTACAGATTGTAATATGCTAAAACAATTGACTTGAATCTACTATACTTATCAGCGGAAACAATAAACAATCAATGGAATCACAAAGCATCTAAGGGAAAGAATTAAAGCACACATAACACAATAATTTTCTTTGGAAAGCCACAGCTAAGTTGTAGATATAAATCGTATTATGTGAGACTCCTCATGGTGGCTAATGGTTCTAATGCAAAGGTTCATTCAAAGGGGAGATCAGGAGATCAGGAAGAAACAAAAAAGGAATTGAGGAAAGAACTCGAAAAGGATCAACCCAATTTAAGTGTCATGAACCATTCATAGTCATTTTTCAAAATGGAAGTGAATGTTGACATTAAGTCGTATCCAGGTGAGATTGATTCTTTGAAGCTAACTCATTAGTTACATCAGTTAGAAGTTTATTTTAGTGTCCATCATAGAGAATAAGAACAAAATATTTTGTTTGGTTATTTGAACTTAAAGGGCCATGCCCTAACCTTGTGGGAAATACACATGGAGACCTTGAGGTTGGAGGGAGATCCTCAAGTGACTAAGAATATGTGAATTTTGGGTGAAATGGCTTTATGACTGGTTAAGTATGACTATCGCGCTTTTCCTAGTCAGTTTCCACGCATTTGCAATTTCTATCCTTGAAAATTGCGCAAAACTATGCTCTGTCTTCCACTATTGTCCGCTCACATAACTCAAATAAAATTAAAAATAAAAAGTGACTTCCATAAACATAGTTGGGCAAATATATCCCAACTAAAAGCTTCTAAGGTCATATCTATTCGAGTCATACCCCTCAGATCATGGAGCTAATTCCCTTTTATCAAGGAACCCTAATCCCCCAATTAGAGGATCTCATCCTTCTCATTTGGATATGAAACTTCTTCCTCTTGTTTTATAAATTGGCTATAGGTTAGAGGGATTAGAGAGTTTAGAGAAGATAGACTTATGTTGTTGGAAATAGATTGGAAGGCTTATGATCTAAGGAGGGGGTTAGAGGCATTTGGGAGGAACCTCATGACATCAAGGCAGAGGTTGTAAGGCTCTTCTTTATCCTTGAA
The DNA here is from genome assembly GCA_000404065.3 of Pinus taeda. NCBI lineage: Eukaryota > Viridiplantae > Streptophyta > Pinopsida > Pinales > Pinaceae > Pinus > Pinus taeda. Next base: position 37,544 of record APFE030259568.1, read on the forward strand.
TTAATACAAATGAATCATTTTTTCCGTTGTAGTGTCTTACTGAAATGATGAATGATTTATGTCTCTTTTGATATTCATTAAGATCATTTCAATTTCTAATATCCTTGATCATTAGATTAAGCTTGTTTGAATTGTTATGTTGCATATGCCTTTGATCTTTCTTATGTTTGTGGTTGCAGTTCTGTTCGAGCATTGATAAGCTACATCGACACAGAGAAAGGATCTTCATCAAGCATTTCACACATAGGTAAGAGGCTTATTCTCCTTCTCTTGTATTTACAATTCAAATGAAGTAAGCTTAGGAAAAGATTTATTCAATTGTTTGTTTGCTTCTAGTTTCCTTTAGGATCTAGGGAGATTGCTCTTGTCAATAAGAGGAATTTATCCACCTAACATTGGCTCCAATCAAAGGAAGTGACCATGCTACTTGGAGGGGGTGTCGTAGGATTGAGAGAACTACCCGCTTGCACTATGGGAATAATATAACTACTCCCCTGCGTCGTTGGAATGCGAGGATTCCCCCCTAGTTCATTGGAATCTGAAGAAAAAAGAAGAACTTGAGAAGTATGAGGTTCACTCTCTATGGAAAAGGTACGATCAACTAAACGTGGAATCGAGTCAACCATTTTCTCAACCAATGGTTGGTCATGAACAAACTCATGGGATTCACATTAAGAGAGAGTGGGATTGATTACATTCAAATTCTAATCAATCACTTCATCAACTAGCAGAGGATTGGGAGAAAGCTTCCAGTAACCAGCTGGAAGTCGTGGTTGAGAAGCTGCAAGGTTTTCCAACACTTTTGAGGCTTCATCCATATAAGTAAAAAGGTGAATAGGATGATTCATTTCACATAAATTACAGGTAGATTTGACTTTACCCTTTTCCCATGGACCTTACTATCACTAGTTGAGGGTTTGTCACCAGCATGATCTCCAGAAGCTGACGACAAAGGCTAATGTGAGCCTATGGACCACACTTCTAATACCATGGGAACACTAGGACAATCTCTACAAAGGTGGTCACCCTTACATAACATGCACGTGAATTTAACTTTACAGAGTTGAGTGGAAGGTTTCTCAGCATCATTCGCATTGGTAGCAATGGTTGCTTGGTTGTCCCCCTTCTTATTTTTCTTCTTCTTCTTATCCACCTAATTACTAACTTGCAGGCTTTCAATAGACGAAGAGGAAGAATAGGAAGAAGACTAAACAGGAGAAGAAGGCAAAGGGTCAACTTGAGGATCAACTTGAGGTTGATATTGTTTAGGTGGAGGAGAACTTCGTTGAGAAGCAGCTTCGATATTCAGAACCATAGGGGTCGAAAAAAAAAAAATAATAAATAAATAAATAAAAAAACTAGCAAACCAATGGTGAATCCAAGAAGGGACAATGTTGCCATATAAGGAGCACCAATATTTCCAAAACAAGGAAAAGGGCCAACATTCTTGTCAAAGGGATTCCTTTGATTGGTAGACTCTAGAACTATTGACATTAGTCTCAACCTAAGATCCACTAAGGAGTTTTTTCACGACGAGGATGTTGTCCTGTGGTTAATTAATTGATTTTAGAAATTAAAGACACAAACAAAACAAAGGGGTAACTAGGCATAAAGGTTTACCAAGCAACCGTGAATTGAAATATACACCTTGGCGAACCAAGGACTTAACTTATGTGCAGGAAATCTCCTTGAATGTTGTGTTCATTGTATCATGGTATACAAGGTGGCCGATTCAGTTACATATGGATGGATATAAACCTATAAGTGTCTCCCAAAATATACTCGACGATACGTGGGAGTGTAGTCTGTAGTAGTGTTTTCTAATGCTTAATCATTTGATGAGAGTGTTCCTGTATACTTTTCATGCATGGAGTTCCATCTGATATACCTGAAGGTACGTGGAGAACGATTTGATACACTTACGTACGTGGTATGGGATTTCACCTCCACGATGAAAAGTTGGAAAACAACACAACTCCTACATTTAACGACATTGGAAAACGTCTCTAGCCTAGACCTCTATGTGTTTCGTTAAGTTTCAAATGTTGCTTAGGTTAATTGAGATGAATTTTAATGTTTATCTTCAATTAAGTTTCAATTTTAAGGCTCAAAATTTGATGTTGCCTGAATAAACGTATGATGCAACTAATATGACAAAAATAACTCTCTTCATTTTCCTTTTAATAATGGAAGGCCTAACTAAGTAGGGGAATAAGAAATCAATCAACAATTCAACACACAAGTGATGTAATAGTCGATCTCTGCAATTTCACTTTTCCAATCAGAATCAAAGCCCTATATGCAATGCATGATGCATAAGATTTTTCTTTTGGATTCTACTTAATTTTCAAATGATAACTAAGATATTTTTCTAATCATTTATAAAATAAAACTATTCATAACAATGACTAAAACACCAATTCTTTCGAGCACTCAATGGCTAAACAATTTAGTTTGTTAATGACCCAATGACAAGAACAAAGGAAAATCTAAAAAAAATCCTTTCAAAGCCACTTAAAAACAAAAGCAAACCAAATGGAAGCTTATAAGAGACCAAGCCACACTCAGGGACACAAGGAGGACCAACCGGTACAAATTTAATCAGAGAGAAAATCACAAAAATGAATTGTTTTGCATCAAACTGGGACCATAGAAGGTGTTGAAAGGGCCAGGGTGCATTGCAACGTAGAAGAAGAGAAGGCTAGGGTTTACTGCAATGCACTATCTCTAGAACACAGGGTGTGGTGATCAAGGAAAAACAAGTTCCGACATAAAAAATGCAACTAAATCTCAATGAAAGATCTTCCTAGGTCTAATCAAGATCCAGGAGAAGAAGGGGGTTCCAGTATTTACCACTGTATCTTGTTCTATATGATTAAAAAAAAATAGGAGTGGTATTTTGTGATCATAACATAGGAGGAGGAGGGTTTCATACTAACCATTTAGGTCACGATGTGAAAATATTACTCCATGCTGAGTTACAATTCCTTTGTATCTACATTTTTATAACTGAAGCAACAAAAGAATATTATAGGCCTCACCATATAGCTATATTTTCTTGTATATTTGGTTTCCCAAGATAAATATGGTTGTTCATTTATGTGGATGGCATATTTGAGTTTCTATTGTTTCCATTTATTATTTCAATTATTTCACATATTTGAGTAAAGCTAATAGTTAATTAATATGTTATCTAAAGAAAATTAATTTGCATCATCTAAGATTTCAAAATATTATAAGATTTGTTATGATGAATTGTTCAAGAAAAATATCCATGATAGAATATAGATCACATTTCTACTATACAAACCTACTCATAACATATGTATCCTACTTGGATGCTAAAGAATCCCAACCATAACCTTGAGGACTATTCTTGGTGTGGGCTTAAGAATTTTTTCTATTTGGGACTAGTGTTTTTGTTTAATCATGGTGCTTGTATCCCTCTAGTAAGCTAGATATGTTCTATAAGGTCCCTGAGTGGTGATCAACAACATGTTCATGGAACTATAAGCTAACAAACCTCATGGGTTGTAGGTGTCGTTCATGGTGCTTAACTCCAATAAGCTTCGTTTATAGAACATGAAGCTTATTTTGTTGCCTTGACATTGGTTATACCTGAAGACCCATTCTTGGTTCACAACTAAGCTAGTCATGGCATCCACATCCACTTGGAGGTAGATGACACCCTATAGAGGTCACATATGGTGTTTAAGGATTATTTCATAGCACTTAATCCTGAGAAGTAAGGTTTGGGTCTAGAGGCTCTTATTTCCTTCTCTCAATTATGGTTAAGGACCTAAGATCCATCTATGATGCCCAAGACCTCATAATGGTGCCCCTATTAAACTAATATGCTAAATAATCCTTGGGAAGAGCTCATATCACAATTTTTTGGTGTTGTTAGTGGTGCTTGAGGTTGAGAAGCTATAATTTGGTGCTTAAGGCTTTCATTTCCTCACTTAATCGTGTTTAGGGCCTGAAACCCATTTCTAGTGCACAAATCCTAATAATGGCACATGTGTCCCACTCCAAGGGTTGCAAATAATCCATTCAAAGAAACCATGTGTTGGTTCAAAGAACTGTTTAAATCTCTTGATCCTGAAAAGATTCAAAAATATCTTAGACATTTTATTTCCTTCCTAAACCATGTTCAAGGACTTGTGACCCATCCTCAATACATAAAACCTCCTAATGGCATCCATATCCAACTATGATGCCAAAGACTCTTAAGAGAGTTCCTTGGTTGAGGTTTGCAAGAATTGTTCATGGAAATTGATCCTAAGAAGCTAATTTAGGACCCAAGGCCAAAGTGTTTTCCTCACCTAAACTTGGTGTTTAATCTCAAGAAGTTTCATTTATGGTTTAAGCTCTTTGTTCTCCCCATTTATGTTTATGTCTTTAAACCATTTTTCATTGCACAAAGCCTACTCATGGTGCTCATATCCCATTCGAATTTTAATGAACCTCAATGATGACCTCAAAAAACATTCTTGATGTGGGTAAAAGACACAATCCTATTTATGTTTTGTGTGGTGGTTTAATCATGGTGCTTATATCCCTTTAGTAAGCTAGATGTACCCTATATGGGTTTTGTGTGGTGGTTTGAGGATTTGATCATGACATTATATAGCTTGAGAAGCTTTATGGGTTGTAGGTGTTTTTCATGGTGCTTGGACCCAAAGAAGCATCATTTAGGGTACAAGACTCTTATGATTCTCCCTGAATTATGGTCGAACCTTGAGACTTATTATTGGTTTATAGTTAACTTGTTCATGGTAACTATATATCGCTCGAAGTTGAACAATACCCTTTAAAGGTCATATATGATGGTTTGAAAACTCATCCATGGTGCTTGAGTTTAATAAGCAAGTATTAGCATTAGGAACTCTTCTTCCCTCCATTAAATATAGTCAAAAACTCAAAACCCAACAATAAAATGTGCATTAGACATGCATAAAGATTAATAAAAATGTGTATACATTTCTATACTATATACATATTTCTAAAAATTTCAACAACCATATACTTTTATTGCAACATATTAAAAATCAACTTTTTATACTTACTTTATTCTATGACTAATTATAAAAATTATAACGTTAAATTTATTAAGGTGTACTTGCCACATAGTTGTCAAAAAATATTGCTTTAAATTTAAATTTATAAGTGAATATTAAATTTGAGTAATATGGCATATATAATATTGATTTAATAAATAAAATAATTTTTATATATATAATATTAATTGAATAAATACAACATAATTATAAAATATTTTCCTTTGAAAATGGTAATGTTTTTTTTGTGAATATAGAATTTCGCGATAGCATTGCTTTAACATGGGTATAGTCATCGATCATTTTTGTGGACTCTTGGTTAAAAATCCTTATTTATTTGAGAAACATATAAAAATTGTTAAATATTTAAGCATGGAATACTAAGATATTTGAATATGGATAAGATTAAGAAAATGGTTATTAATTCTATAAAAATTATTTGTTTTGGTTTTATATATTAACAAGACGGGCTGCGGGGCAGCTAGTCCTTGCCGCAGCCCGCAACGTATCTGCCCGGTTTGCGGTCGTTCGCATGAGCGAAACGTGGCGGTTGCTGCCTCCTCCGTCGGGACGCCTGTTGCTCATAAATCAATCCATCGAGCTGCTGAATCCCTTGCTGCTGGTCCATCAGTGAACTTGATCCCCTGCTGCTGGATCCTGCTTCTTGATCATTCATTTTGATTGCGTTGTAAGGGGACTCCAAGAATGAGGGCAAGGATGGAGAGCAGGGTAGATCAAGGTATGTGTTTCTTCTCAACATCCCTATGGAACTCCTCCTTCCACTTGTACCCTTTTGAAAAATTCTGCACAAGGTCCAAGCATATGCACATCAGATATTTTTGCTTCTGGTATGATTATTACACTATTTAATCCTGTATTTATATGCGTATGAAAATATTCAGTGATCCGTGTCAAGTTCAACATAAGCTGTCTCAGACAGGTCGGAAAGGAGATTAATAGCATTCCATGCCTCAAGTCTTCTCCACAAAAAGCACTACTTTCTGCCCTGCTCCCGCTCTGAAGTGAATGAACAAGAGAGCTGTTATAACCCGCTTGAAGTTCTGGGCCGGGAGACTCAGACATTGCAGGAATTGAATCTGGAATCCCTACTGTGTCACCATGAATACCGAGCTCTCTACAAAAGCTTGTCATTTCCTTCTTTAGCCTCATGTTTTGCATGGTCTCTGCCATTAGGGTTTCAGCATTGACCGAGATTTCTTCAATGGGGTTATTGCTCTCCCGCTGAAGAATGGAGTCATGTTGCTTGATAAAATTACATTCTGCTAATTCTCCGTGGAACAAAGTTGTGTCAATTATGGTCTTAGAAAATTGGCCCTCTTGAAGAATCTGATTTGATACTAGTAAACTCCAGGAAAGTAGGACTATTTGCTTGTCTGAAAGGGGAAAAATTCGCTGATGCCTGTGAGCCAGTAGTCATAGATGGAAACCATTCGTTTTCATAGTTCGTGTTAGGCAATTGTTTGTTAAAATTTTTGAACTATTCCTTGCCACTTCCCCCACTCGAGGGGCGCTCTGCTTCTGTGTCTTCCCTAAAAAGGGCTAGAAATGATAACCAATTGGTGTCGAGCTCTTTGCGTTCTGTGAAAAGGATTAGAAGCGAAGATGCTCAGCTGCATAATACAACGCCTGGTCGTATGGTTACCCTCAGTGCAAAAGATGTGCAGCTAGACTTATCTTTGCATCTTTGAGGCATTGAAAATCGTATTTATCGCAGCTTGGAACATTCGCATAAGTTTGTTTCCTTTGAGATGTCATTTCATTACCAGAGTACCCATGAAATCTGTGCAGTGTACTTAAACATAGTTGTTGTTATGATATCATCACTTTACTTCATAACCGTATTCTTTCAGCTCTATGCTATATTCGTAAGCTTATGTGAAAGCACTTCATGTGAAATAGATACGTAATTTAGGGGCATCCTCGCATAGATTTATCTGAGATTTTCCATTAGCTTTTGAGTGCTCATCTGAAATGCACGTTTGTTGCGTATATTCGGGATGCATAATTTTGAAAATTACATTTGCATGTGTTAGTATATTGGATTTGTTTTAAACAATTTCAAAATTAAAATAGTATAAAAACTGCTTTGTGGAGTTGTTCAAATTTACATCAAGCAGTGTTAAATGTCCATTCTAAGTATGCATGAGCGAAACGTGTCTTCTGGATGACTACAACAAATCTTACGAATTAGATATAATAGTCTGAATAAAGTCTCTGGATATCTTTGATTTTTGTCATATGCGTTTATTTTATTTTGATACTAAACTTTATGTTGCAGCTTCGAAGCATGAGTGGCACGATTTAAAACAATCGGTGACATCGGCACGATTTAAAACAATCGGTGACATCTGTTCAATGCTTTCAAACTATCTGAGAGTTGTGTCAATCTCTGGTTCTCCCTGCCTCATATTTATAAACGACCCAATTTAAGGTGGAGACTTCTCAGGCGACTGTAGCGGCTAAGGGAATGGGTCAGTGCGCCATTCATACACAATGCAGCAGGGGATGAAACAAACGGGCTCCTTCTTCCAACAGGTAGTTTGATAATTTTCAGCTTTTGCTGTTGATGTTAAAATAAATTTAGTTAGGCTGTCATTTTGTATATATTTTCAAGGAGAACTGCTTGATTTTCTGAAGAAATCTCAAATTTAACGGCGAACGCGTCATTGTTCCAGAGGAATGCGGAGATTTAAGGACTTACTTTATGCCTTAAATTGAGATTGCTGATTGTTATGTAGATTTCGTTTTTAATGTTTTCTCGCAACTGATTTAATTCAAGTGCCATGTTTTAAGTGGCGTCTGTCAAGTAAAAATAGTTCTACAGTTGTTTTGGAGAAAGTCATCCAACGGCATGTTTTACCTTTTTATTTTGGTTGACTGAAATTATTTGGAAGCGACAACACCTTCACGGTATTTGTAGAAACCAGAACCCCAGGCACGGAATGAGCATTGCTGTGAGATGTATTTCGCCGCAAAACGTGTGTGGTGCTAGACATCTTTTCATGCCTGGAAAAAATAGAAGGAAAAAGCGAAAATTTCTTTAGAATGACAAAGGACCAGCCTAGTTATATTTAGTAGAGAAGCAGTGACCTTAATGTAATATTGAGCTAACTGGCAAAATCACGAGCATTGCTTGAATCCCAATCCCCTTCTGTGGTACCGTCTGACATCAAACGCTTTCCATTCAGTGCATTCAATCCAAAAGCTACCACAGCCCTGCGTTCAATTTGTAATATTAGATGATTGCATCGAAAGATCAAGTACTCTAGAGAATCAAACAAAAACTGATGCAAATTACAATGTTTTCAATTTTGCTTTTTAATATCTAATGGTTAACAGAACATTGAGGTTATATTTTCTTTCTCCTCCTTACTTACTGCTTAATACATTTATGGTTGACACACCTATAGTTATGATTATATCCAGATACTAGTACCTAACATATTCAGCAAAAACAGGAATAACCATGCAGTGAAGATACCTCAGATTTGAAATAAAGAACTGGGCTTCGCAGAGCAACCTTCGAGCTTCAGTTTTGCCTCTGCTTTCTGACAGGTCTCTGTTACAAAATACAAAGTTTCCAGAAGCAGTTATTTCTCTCAGAAAATTTGGGTGAGTTATATTTTGTGCTCTCTTCTGATTTTGATGTAAAAACAGTTATTATATCCCACTTGATCTGAAATTCTTTACCGAACATAGCTTTTTTAAAAGGGAGCAATGTTTTAATAGGGCAGAGCTGGATTCGAAAACTGAATAACAGAGCATATGTATATGTGTACCTTTGGATGTGTCTGTCTCAGACTGAGGAGCTGCCATTCCGGTTTCATTCATCGAAACTGCGGGTTGATCAACTTGCAGGCATGGCAGACTTCCACGCAGGTCGGCTCTTATGAAGATGCGATCACCGCCCCTATGCTTGACAACACATATCCAGCTGCCAACTTCAACGATGGGCACCTCAACATGCATGCACACTTGCGAAACTTAGAAAGTTCACTGATATATCACGTTAACATTTAATGTTAGCGAATTAATGCTAATGCAATGCTAGCATTAGTTTACATGTTCAGAAAATTGATTGAATCCATATGTTAAATCAAGATTTATCCTAAGTTTGCCCAGATCCTGGCCTCAATATGAGGCCAACTAAGATCGTTAAAATTCTTAGTGGTCCAAATAGCGGTGCGAATTTCGTATTGGTTAAAAAGAAATGATTTATGGAATATACACTTGAAACTTAGGTTAATGTATTGCGTTGTTTATGGGTTCTCGTGTCCAACTAATAGCAACCGACCAAAACCAATTGTTATAGTCCCTGCCAGGCCCGGAGGGCAGGGACTAATAATATAATTCATAATGTTATGTTAATAGGTTAATAATATAATTTATAATGTTATAGACTTTGTTTGGTAACTTAAAAGTATTATTATAAATTTATTTTAATTTTAGATTTAATAAGTGTTTATAGGGATTATGATGCAAATATTTTTGGAGTGCAAAACTTAAGAGAAAGAGTTTGCACCTTAAGATATTTGATTCCTCTATGCTCTGGGTAAATTTGAGGTTAAGAGAGATCTATATTGGTTTTAATAATAACATAAATTTAGAGTTAACAACACTAATATAACTATAACAAGTTTTTAATTTTCACTTGTTTTATATAATATTTAGAATTGCTTTTTATTAATATTTTCAAAAATATTATATCTCCCTATTATTTTTGTTATTAATACTTTTTAAAATGTAAAGTGTCAACTTCATATTAAATATGAAGGAATTACAAATTTTTATTATATATCAAATAAAAGTATAACGGTAGGTGGCCCTACCTTTAGATCAATTTTTAAGATAGCCGGATAGAGGAATGTGATATTCAGATAGATTAATGTGTATCAAAAAGTTGACTAGATAGGCATGGTGTTCCTGGGTTTGTTTGCCGTCTCAGGAATGAAATTGACTATACTTGTACGCAGCTCACCCAGTGCAGGTAATATTGAGCTTTAAGCAACACTGAGCCGTAAGCCGTTGGGTGCAAATAATAGTACGTCACACCTTTAAAAAGGGCCTCAACACCCCTATGTCTGTCCAGGTATACTAAGGTAGCCCACAAACCTATTTCATAGAAAGATAGATGAATGTTCTATTCAGATAGATAGATGAATGTTCTATTCAGATAGATAGGCAGGATGGATAAGCTGATCAATATATATGGTTGACTAGTTTGTCTGTACAGTTTAGCCCATTTGGATAGCCGTGTGGTTGGGTGTCATGTAAGGCTCCCCCTTGGGACCACAATACATTCTCATCTGCTCTAGTAAGTGGCTACCTACATAAGGGTCAAGCTTTAATCATCTCTTGACATTCTAACATAATGCGTTAAAACTGTCCTGTCAGGAAGTTACACCCAATATATTCAGCTTGAGGCAAGAATCACCTTGGCTGCCTAACGTCATCCGTGAATTTGTTGATCTATCCTACGCCTTTGATGGACAACCTCTGCAGTGAGGTTGAGAGTAAGGTCTGCCCCTCAGGCCCACTCGGTTTAACAGTCGCCGGGTGGCACCACCGTATTGAGGCCAGCAGACATCTCTAACATCAGCCTAATCTGTGATGGTATCAGATGGGAAAACCCATATATGGAATCACACCCAATATATGGGCTAGGAGAAAGCCCCTGGTAGCCCCTGTTGGCCCACTCGTTCGTCGGAGGACGGGTGGTAACCTTTTTTCCTCCAGTAAGGCTGCCTTGCTCCCTAACCAAAGGAAGTCACACCGAGGCCGAGGATGGATTTCAATGAAAGAGGATGGATTTCTATGAAAGAGGATGGATGTCTATGAAAGAGGATGGATTTCAATGAAAGTTGAAGTTGGAAAACTGTACCCCACCTACGCTCCCCTTTTGAGGTCCAAAGGAATGGGGGTCATTCCGAGGATGGATACCTATGAGGCAAGGTGTGTTGTTAGGCTCCCCAAAGGAATGGTTCATTCCGACCAAAGGAATGGAGGTCATTTGTTAGGCTCCAAAGGAATGGAGGGGTGCAAAGGAACAATGGAGGGGTGCAAAGGAACAAAGGAAAAGATTTGAGTCAACTGGCCGAAGGAGTTCAAGGAGACCCACTGCCTGAGCTTGTTTCTAAATTATGTACCCACCCTACACTCTTTTCTAACAAAAAATAGCTGAAGTATTACTCGAAGAGCAAGTGATTCTTCTTCTCTACAAATTAGAAAGAACTTATTAACGAGGAAGACATACTCCCTTTTAAATATTAGTATGAACTCCATATTGCATATGGAATAAATTATAGATCTTCTTCACAATGGAAAGTGAAATATAAGAAAAAAATTGATTTAAGTTGTTTTATTATTCTTTATATAAATTCATATAAAAATTATGTTATTTGTAATTTATAGTAATTTTTTTTGCTAATATATTTTTGTTTTAAATGTTATTTATAAGACACATTTTTTTTTTCGTGTTATTATTGTTTCTTTAATTTGTTAATATAAGTATTATTTTATTATTTTTAAATATAACGTTTGTGAACATTTTTCTCATATTGGGCTCTAGAGCATCTCTTGGGGCAATCTTCCTAAGGAAACGTATTAGTGACCCAACGCCTAGAGAAATTTAGCAAAAGTGAAAGCCTATCCTCTTATACACTACCAACAAATAATTACAAGTGACATAGTTTACCTTAAATAACAATATTAAGTTAACGTGATTTTATCAATAGCATCCAATAATAATTATCCCAATATTATTTTAACAATTAAATTATGATATTTTTTCCAATATTTATTTTACTTTTATCTTCATATATTTAGAGTTAGTCATTACTTTTATTCTTAAAATATGGCCGTTTGATGGCTAAAGAGTGTTCGGAACAAGTCATACCAAAATATTGATATAAATGTTTCATGATATTTTAATATTTATGTTTGATATAAACGTTTCATGCTGTTTTAATATTTATGCTTCATGTTATAATCTAATTTATATTTTAAGTGTTTATATGTTTAATATATTTCATAATTTAAAAAATCATTTAAAAATTTTAGAATTTTTAAATTATAAACTTATATAAATTAGATGTGTTTATTAAATTAATTAATTTTATTTTATTTATGTTGGAATTTTAATATAAATTTTTGATAAAGTTATGGGTTTTTGTTATTTAAAATATGTTTTTAAATGTATAAATAGATTTAACATTTTGAATTTTTTATAGTATTTGGGTTATGTATATTTCACAATTCAAATTTGTGATTCAACAAATCATTGTGGAATTTCAAGTAAAAATGACTAGAAAATATGTTCTAAAAAGTCCCAAAATGTAGAAGATTTAGATTGTGGCATTAAATTTACATTGTCTAAGTGTCCCAAATAATTTTCACACACTTAATCCATTTATATATTTCATAACCATGGTCTAACTATTCTATGTTTATGCTCTTTTTTTGGTATATTTTCCGGTCAATTTTGTTCAAAATCTAATAGGGATTTAATGCAATTGCAGGTTTGAGTTGTGTAGTCTCCATAATTCAAATGCCTCAGGGTTTTTTTAGGATGTTGAATCCATTTATGCATCGAAAGATGCAATTTAAAAAACAAAAAATAACAATCTTGTTAAGAATTGTATCATTAGATTTAGGTAAAAAAAGGGTAAAAATGTAGAGTAGGTATACTGCACCCATTTCAAAATGCATTTCAGGTAATGGAAAATTGTGATCTTATATGATGAAAATGGCCAAAACATAGAACGTTGACACTTCATCTTTATTTTAATTTAGTTTAGTTCTGTTAAACACACACATGGCAGCAACAGAATATGAATGATAAACAAGAGAGTGCTATTATTATTAACAAATGATATACATTTATAGTACATTGTATGACCGTTGGGTTCCACATCCCAAGGTCTCTTGGACTTCCTTAGTCTATTAAGCTGCCACACTAACCCATAGAGGGTTAGGTATCCAAAATTCCCCCCCTTAATCCGAACGGTTATGTATGAGTCCAAGAAGAGAGCTGTAATACAAAATGTGCAAAAATGCATGGCAGCACTAGGCTGAATGTGCTCTT
>APFE030259568.1:87531-99890 GCA_000404065.3 Pinus taeda
AAGTTTTGGTCCAGTCTATGGGAACTAATGGACACCAAATTAAAGAAAAGCACAACTTTTCATCCACAAACAGATGGCTAGACAGAAGTAGTTAACATGACAGTGATCCAATTACTGAGAGGATATTGCAGCAAACATCATAAGCTTTGGGATGAACACTTGTGATATGTGCAGCATGCTTACAATAGAGCCAAACACTCTTCTACCCAGAGATCTCCTTTTGAGACCTGTTTTGGTTTTGTACCAAGGTCTCCCTTGGATTTTGTCTTTGGTAAAGATACCATGGTTGATGGACACAATGATGTGGACAAAGCAACTAGGTTCATTGAACAAATCTAGGAGATCCACCAGGCAGTATAGGAACATCTGGAAAAGAGCCAGGCCAAGTACAAGGCTAGGCATGATAAGCATCGTCTGGAGCATAGTTTTCAAGTTGGAGACCAAGTCTGGCTGTATATCAGCAAAGACAGGATGCAAGGTGAAGGTAAAAATTTAAAACCTATCAGGTATGGACCCTTCAGGATACTTGAGAAGATTGGTGAAAATGCCTTTTGCCTTGATCTGCCAGCTTAAATGCACATCTACTCAGTCGTGAACACATATTTCTTGAGATTGTTTGAACCTTCAATGGTTGAGGACCCTGAAGAGCAGAGTCAATTGCCTTCTGTTGATGACCTACTACCTGAATATCTTAATGAGTTGTAGTAAGATACATGCTAGATAGGAAGGTAAGGACGACGCACAGTGGACAGGTGGAATACCTCAGAATCGGGCTTAAAGGTTCGAAGCCGAGCAGTGCGAAGTGGATTGAGATTGGACGAGTGAGACAATAGTTTCCTCACTTAGTCGATGCTTGAAGAAAAACCAACTTTTTGTGGTCCAAAAGCTTTTCAGTTGGGAGGTCGTGATCTGAATCGGATCCATAAACGACTGTCATAGAACCATGACTGAATCGGGATGAACAAATCCGTGAAGAATCTAAAACAACAAATCTAAAATACCCTGAACCAGTGGCCATGGCAGCCGGTGTGTAACGACAAGGACCTCGGTCAAAGCGCGTTGACTGAGGCCCATGGAGACTACACAGGAGGTCAAAATAGCCCCTGGGAGCCCCGGAATGGGAAAAGGAGCTGGTTTTCGATGCGCGCTTAGCGCTAACGTGCATCGCTGGGCAAACAGGCCTGAAATGGTAGAGCTTGAGCACTCAATCACGTTGGGAGCCAGAAGACCGTGGGTGGAAAAAGGTAAAGCGCCATCGTATGATGGTGGGACTCATAACTTGGAAACCGGTGGTTTGATCGGGGCATCCTTGAACGGTGAGCGGTTTTGGAGAAAACGGAGCGAGCATCCTCAGCGATTGACGCGTGGCAGCGGAGGTGAGAGAAAAACAGCCGTGATCGTGCATTATCGGTAGAGAAAGTCAACCGCGCTCAATGTGCGAATGATGTTGGATATGGAGGAGCCCAAATCGGACGGCTGAGATTGCGCCCGATAGACAGAGTGGAATCGACAGGGGATTAAGCTACGATTTAAGAGGATTTGGAATCTGTTAACCGCCACGGTGGAGAAAGTAATGAATTGATGAGCGGGCTGATGCATTCCAGTGAGGACACGTGGCTACTTCTCGAGAATTCATGCTCACGTTGAACAAGTAATTCCAAGCACGCAGGTGACAGGCGAATCAACGCAGGCGGGAAAGGAAACGAACAGGCATGGAGGTCGAATGGCTAAAGCAATGAACAGAGACAACGAACAAAAAGGAGAAGGGAGATTCAGATCAAAGAGTCCAAGCGACCAAGAGAGATAGTGAACAGTGAACCCTGAGAGGAGGATTAAGCACAGAGAGCAGTAAAGCCAAGCAGAGGAGACAAAGGGCCGAGCTGACCACAGGCAACATCGAGCACCAGAGAGATTGAAGAATCAAGCTGTCCCATAGAGGAATCTATTTGGATTAATCATCAAAGTTGTCTCTTTCCACTGTAGACGGAGGGTCACAGAGCTGGTAGGAAGAACAAGAGTCTGTGTACTCCAAGTGGCTTGGGGAATCCAAGAACCACCCTGCCAAGCAAACTCTGCTCCAGGAGAACTCACATTGAGTCCATGTATTGTAATTTCTCTGCTCAAAGACATAATAAAACAAGGCCACCACTGAAGCTGGACCGGAGACGTAGCCCTGTAGAATAGGGTGAACTCTTTATTAAAATTGTTTGTGTCTTTGTGTTGCTTACTGTATTTCTCTGCTGTCTTTCCATTCAAAATGTCTATGTATTGGCAATTTGATCGATCCGTTGTTTCAATAACACAGAACACACACCAACACATGAGTCTGTAATACCTTTTTGTTTAATAAATCTTAACTGAGGTCATTCATAGGGTGATTTTTAGATCATATGTGTAAGAAAATATGGGAACCTATTTTAAACAAACTTCAGGAAAAAATTAGCGATTGGACTTGCAGAGCTTTAAACTTAGCTGGGTGGCTTGTGCTCACTCAAGTGGTATTGCAGGCCATTCCCATTTTCATGTTTGGAGCTATCCCTTCTCCTCAAGGTATTAAGCAGCAAATAAGAAGCATTCAAAGAAAATTTCTATCGGGCAGGGGGGAAGAGAAAAATAAGTGGGCTCTAGTTGCTTGGGACAAGCTCTGCAAGCCCAAAAGCCATGGTGGTTTGGGGCTGCATGATCCGGAAACTCTGAGTCAAGCTTCGGGAGCAAAGCTCTAGTGGCATTGGATCACGGAGCTGAGATCCCCCTGGGCTAAGATTTGGACACAAAAGTATGCCAAGCACTAGCAGGAACAGGATCATATTAGAATGATAGGACAAATCAGGGGCTTTCACATATGGAACCTTGCGTGGGAGAACAAATGGATTGTTCAACAACACTATTTTTGGGAAATTCGAGCAGGGGACCAGGCTCATTTCTGGGAGGAGAGCTGGCAACAGGAACCTATCCTGAATAGGAATGAATTGGTAGCCCTCAAAAGAGACACAGACAACAAAGGTCTTTTATTAATAAAAGATTTCTGGGATCAAGGGAGGGATAAGGAAAAATGGAGGAAATGGAACTTGGAAGGACCTAAGTTACAATGAAGAGAGCCCTCTAAAGGCCATGGCAGAGGTTCTTGCCATGGACTTAGAGAAAAGAAGGATTCTGATTTCCTCCTCACCTTACCAATGAAGATGGGGAAAGAATAATGAAGGCAACTTTAACCTCAAAGAGGCAAAACAAGTAATCATAGGATTGAACTTTGTAAATGTTGAGAAAGTCTAGCAGGAGTTATGGAAAACACCTCAATGGATGAAAATAAAATTATTTATTTGGCTAGTTCATCAAAGGAAAAACCTAACTTGGGAAAACCTTCTTAAGAAAGGTTTCATTGGCCCCTCTAAATGTCACCTTTGTGGCTCTCATGAGGAAATGATTGAACACCTTCTAAATATTTGTACCTTTTCTGCTAAAATATGGGATTGGGTGGCCTAAAGCTTCAGACAGATGGACAGGGATAGGCTTAGCATATCCAGCACTTTGACAAAATGGAGGAAGAACTTCTCAGAGAATGAGATCATCAAAAAAGCCTATATGGTTGCACCAGGCTTTGTCATTTGGATTATTTGGAAAGAACGCAACATGTGGATCTTCAAAATAAAGCCAGGGAGACCCTGCTTATCATCAATCAGATTTCAAAACAGCTCAAGGAAACAATTAGGAGCATTCTGAGAACAACTCCCTTGAATACCCCTCTGCCTCATGAGGAACACATTATCAATAATTTGGGTCTTCAATCCATCAAACCTCAATGAATAAAGAAGAAAGTGATAGCAATAAACTCTGGGGTTAGGGGTTGGTAGCCCCCTCCTCAGGATTTCTTCAAAGTAAATATTGATGGAGCCTCTAAGGGCAATCCAGGGGAAGCTAGCTTCGGGGGTGCCATCAGGGATCCTGAGGGGCACATTAAATACATTTTCCATGGCAACCTGGGAAAGGGTACCAATAACATGGCTAAACTTTTGGCTTTAGATCAATGTTTGGAGATATTGGTGGAGGCAAATTTATAGATTGTTATCATTGAAGCTGATTCGGAATTGGTCATCAAAGTAGCCAAGAAAATACAAAATGGAACCTTGTGAGATAAAGTGTCAAAGCACTGGAAGCTGCTGCAGGTTTTTTACCGCATCCACGCATAATTACAAATCCTTAAAACTTTAAGATTTGTTCATGTCAGAAGGAAAGCAAATATTCTTGCAGATAGGTTGGCCAACGAAGGAGTGGCCAATAAGGATAGGGAATCTCGACATCCATGGGTGTTGCTTCCTGCCGGGAAGCTGCGAGAGGATTTTGTCATGCAACAATTGCAGATTGGGATTCATGGATGGATAGTGCTGATCCTAAGGACAAGGGTGAGGATGACATCGCCTAATCCATCCTTGTTTTCTGTTCAGGGTTACTCCTCACAACGTTCATGGCTTGCGGAGGATGGATGACGGTTTCGAGTCGGGCAATGACATAGATTGGACTGCTGGTGTACAGTTGGCTCAACGAGATCGAACGGATGGTCTTCTTTTTGTGATACCATGAAAGCAAAACCACAAGTGGTATATCGCGTGGGCTCCAGATGGTATCTGGTTTAGTGGAAGGAGCACACGATTCCACTTAGGGGGTTACACATGGCATTGTGATGAGAGAGGAAACCGCTCTTATCGCGCGGTTAACCTCCGTGCATCTCGAGCATATGATATCTCTATGGGGTGTTGGATGGGGCTGCTACTTTCTACAGTTGGGATTTGTCAGGCAGGTTACTCAAGGCTCCAGTCCCGATGGTCCACAGAGGGTCCCTTTGTGGGCTCGGCTCTCTGCTAAACTAGATTTTTTTTCCCTAAATTGTTATTGCGTGGCACTTTGTTGTTTTCCGGTTTTTGGTTAATGCTAGCGATTCCTGTCACGGGGTGATGTGTGGCATTGAGGGTAGAGAGGAAACCGCTCTCATCGTGCGGCTATTAGCCAAGCATCTTGGCCATGTGATATCCACGCTCACCGTCGGATCGAGGCCTTATCCTCAACGGTGGGGATTGATTGTGCCTTTTGTTTGTTGTCTTTTGGTTCAGAGTTTCAGTCTGTGTAGCATGGGTATCATACCCATTTGCTCTTTGGACTCTCCTTTTGACTGTTGTGGAGTATTTTTGGGGTCCTGTTAGCTTCCCTACCACCCCTGCCATCTAGGGCACTCTGTACATTATGTAATTTACTTTGATTAATAGAAGGTTTGTCTCTTACTTATCAAAAAAAAAAACATTCATTAAATTTACACAAAAAAATGAACTACTCATCTCTTGAACTCATTTTTTCATAGATTTAGACTCAAGAACCAAACCTCATATTTTGAGTTTCCTTGTTGGATTGGCACTAATATCTATTGCCTTCCATCACCTCTTTGATATCCTAAAATAGTAAAAAAAATGTTTCACTAAAGCTACATTCACATCACCTTATGCCTCAGTAGCAATCCTACTAAGGATAACCTTATTGAGGCATAAGAGAGCTAGTCAATGAAGATACGTTTCTTAAGTGAAAAAGGTGATTGTGATAGTAATTCCCTATGGGGTTGTGCCTTGTGGCTTACAGTTTTTATCATCCAAGACAATTTGAAGTGTAATAGGCTTGAATCAAGATGAAGAATGCATACCACATAGAGCAATAACCTATGTGTAATAGTTTAACATTGTGATAGAATATAAAAAAGGAACCACAAAACAATTTATGGATTGCTTAGGATTCCTTGCAAGAAAATGATTTAGCATGGTAGGCTATGTCATACTTCTTAGATATAGTTTTGCGTCCAATTTGATCCTCTGAAAATCATCTATAACCAAAACAATAAATTTCTCTACTACTTTTGGGAATTGTTATGGAATTGGTTTATACCAAACAAAGGGAAGTATTTCCTTCCATTCACATGATAATGACTCAATTGAGGTAGAAAATGGCATTATGATTCAATCATTGTATATATTTAATTAGAAACATTCAAAAATATAGAACTTCAATATCCCATGTCTACAACATAATTACAATCATTAAATACACGATGTGATAAACACTTCACCTTTTGAAGCATGTCTTGGATTCTTGTTCAATAATGCATTATCTATTTTGGATCACTGGGTTCATATTGGAGGTAATAAGGAGGAAAGAGCTCATTGAAAAATAATATGTAATAAAGTTCCTTACCCACATCTAAAAGATTCCTAATCAAATTCAAAAGCCTTAATATAATAACATTCATTAAATTTACCTAAAAAAATGAGCTACTCATCTCCTGAACTCATTTTTGTAGAGATTAGACTCAAGAACCAAACCTCATATTTTGAGTTTCCTTGTTGGATTGGCACTAATATATATTTCCTTCCATCACCTCTTTGATATCCTAAAATAGTAAAAAAAATGTTTCACTAAAGCTACATTCACATCACCTTATGCCTCATTAGCAATACTACTAAGGATAACTTTATTGAGCCATAGGAGAGTTAGTTAATGAAGATATGTTTCTTAAGTGAAAATGGTGATTGTCATAGTAGTTCCCTATGGGGTTGTGCCTTGTGGATTAAAGTTTTTATCATCCAATACAATTCAAAGGGTAATAGGCTTGAATCAAGATGAAGAATGCATACCACATGGAACAATAATCTATGTGTAATAGATTGACATTTTGATAAAATATCAAAGAGGAATCACAAAAAATTTTATGGATTTCTTAGGATTCCTTACAAGAAAATGATTTATCATGGTAGGCTATGTAATTCTTCTTAGATATAGTTTTGCATGCAATTTGATCCTCCAAAAATCATCTATAACCAAAACAATAAATTTCTCTACTACTTTTGGCAATTGTTATGGAATTGGTTTATACCAAACAAAGGGAAGTATTTCCTTCCATTCACATGATAATGAAAGGGAAGTATTTCCTTCCATTCACATGATAATGAATTAATTGAGGTAGAAAATTGCACTATGATTCAATAATTATGTATATTCAATTAGAAACAAAATTCAAAAATATAAAAAATCAACATCCCATGCCTACAACATAATTACAATCATGAAATACACAATGATATACATGAAGTGATAAGAACTTCATCCTTTAAAGCATGTCTTGGATTCTTGTTCAATAATGCATTATCTATTTTGGAACTTTGGGTTCATATTGGAGGTGATAAGGATGAAGAAGTCATTGCAAAACAATATGTAATAAAGTTCCTTGCCTGCATCTAAAAGATTCATAATCAATTTCAAAAAGCTTAATATAATAACATTCATTAAATTTATCCAAAAAAATGAACTACTCATCTCCTCAAATAAGAGTTACATTAAAAATGAATGCAATAATAACCCATAATGATGTAATGATTCTCCCTATGATCTCCTTAAATGATGAATCACTTTTCTAACCTACTCATATTATTTATATAATTATGATTATATACACTTATTATTACAATATCATATATTTTTTAAAAGAAAATTTCACTTTAAAAACAAAACAAAAGCATGAGCATAAATCAGGTCAAAGCAACCTACCCCTATGGATTTTAATAACTTTTCCATTAGTTTGCTTGTACTTCTCGTGCATGCAAAGTCCAATATATATGATAAATGTAAATACATGAAGTTGTTTTTGTGGGAATTTTATACAGAGAATAGTGCTAAGATGCTTAAAGTAGAGGGGCCCATACCTTCGCTACAAAGGATAAAGTGTTTATTTCATTTTTCCTCGAGCACATTTTGATAATAAAATTCTATGGAAATCATGGTCTGTTGGACAAAATTGGAGAAATTTTCAACTCCAATCAATTATGTAAGGTGCCACCTTCATGTTATTTGTCATTCTAATAGTGTGCATTCTCTAAAAGTTCTCATTAAGTCATATGAGAGTTGGCCAATCTATTTGATCATGGAGAAAGCACCAGGGCAGAGTCTCTTTATCCTTTCAATGTGACACTTGTAGGACATGATATGCTTTTGGGATCTCCTCCTTCCACAAATAGAATCATTCAACACTCCAAAATGCTAAATGTAGAAAAGCACATAGGGAATATTAGACATATCTGCCTATTTCCCACCCAATAGAAGCTTTCATGGCCACATATGTTTGTTGTCATAATGCTAGCTTCTACATTTGGGAAAAGCACATCTAGTTTTGAATCTGCAAAGCAATTCAATTGATCTCTGAAATTTTTGGGCTCCACAGTGTCTATAAGAAAACATTATTATGGGGATTTGATAAGATGGAAATGAGGTTAGCTCTCAAATTACCCGAAACAAAGAGGATCTCTCAGATGGGTTTGGAAACCAACAAGCATATGAGTGATGGTATTTCCTTCATGAAACCATATTAGGCGTTAATAATTGATCGAACCCGAACTGCTACATTGGAGCCAACTCTACATTTTCTCTTCCAACAATGACAACAATGGATGGCGTCGGAGCAACCCCAGGATTTTGTAATTGATCACTTACATTTTGCAGACCAGAGAGAAAGACAATGATTCATAGATGTAATTTCAAGAATGAGAAAATCAATTATATATCAGAGGGATCAAAGAGATTCATTTCATCAGCGATCAGAAATAAATTCAATGAATCCATTATTCACCCCACAAAAGATAGGCTACTAAGACAATGCAATTGTGCAGTTATTAACAGAGGCATTCACGTGTGGGAACAATTACTACTTACATAGCACATGATGAGATCCATTGGTTCCCTTTCAATAAGGGGCTCATATTTGGTGTCTACTTTGTCGGAGCTTGACGGAGCAACCTTGAAGTATTTATGAATAGATAGATCTTTATCATGTGAATCGGGGACTAAGAAGACTTCCCAACACCTTGGGAAGGATGCTAGTATAGCAATAGTCATAGTTGTAAAGCGTGATCCCATCGGATAAAATCTAGAAACAACAATTGAAAGAAACAACTGGCCTTGGCAAGACTGTAACATTAATCTCTTGAAAGGGATCCCCTTATGCGGTGCATGGTCACATTCATCCTCTCTCTACAACCGAGCACCTTGAATAACAACAACTACTTTTTTAATTTCTCTCTGGGCACAGATGATATGGTAAAACAAAATATATCCATGGGCACATATGATGAAGCCCGAGGAGCTGGTTCCAAGCATGCCTGAACCGTCAGTTGAAGAAAAAGTGGAAACCCCAATGGTTGAAGAAGTTGAAAATCCAAAGGAGCATGAAGTTGGTCGATAACAGACGAACACAAGCAGTCAGTTCACATTTCAATTAGGATACAATGGTGGAATCCAATGGCTAACCTTTTCTCAATCGTTTAACACTCAATCTAACGCTACAGATGAGTACAGAGTGGCAATTGGGGGATTTATTCTCAGAGGGGAATGCCTTACATCGTAATTATATTCCATACACCATAGTTCCATACATCACTTTTATTATAATTATCATCATAGTATTTTCCAAGATTTGATATAGAATAAATTTAATGTAACCTTAAATTACTTTCAAAGCCACACCTATGAAAGAATTTTCTAAATATGAAATTGCATAGAAGAAAGATTGAGAACCTATTGATGTTGTTGTTCTGGATGTCTAGTGTTATAATCATGACCAAGAAATTCGTACCCCATTGCCCCAATAAATACTTAACCTAGGAAAAAATTCACACCCTAATAAATACAAGATTTAACCCAGAAAAAAATGAACACCCAAAAAGAAGGGTGGAAACTTTACCATCATACCAGGGAGTGAACCCCTACCCTATGCTACTTATACTTTGACCACCTCATGTCATGCACCTTATATTGTACTACATAATCCACAATTAGTTGTGCCTTCTTCCCATTGACCACTTCAACCAAAACTTTTTTCTCTTCCTTATATACTTGAATGGATTGCTTTTGTGCTTTTGTGTGTTTGCCTCCTAATTGAAATATCCTTTTTGGTTCAAGATTTCCACCTGCATGATCTAGAGGTTAAATTGTTTAGACTGCAAAGACAATATTCCATGCACAATAGGATGCCTTAATTCTAAGACAATTCTTTCTAGGATTTCCTTAGAGGGCTAATTCACTTTCACACCAAGCAAAATTATCTTTCAAAGCTATCGACGTTGGGCTACAGAACAAGAAAAATGGGCAGATGATTTTTTGTTGCACCTCTGCAAATAATTTTGAAAAATATTGATGTCCTCCAATCAAAATGGAGACCATGAACATAAGTTTCTACCTAGAAGTTAGAAAAGTATGTGGGAACCAGAAAAGAATAAATTATGAGGAGGTTTCTAGGTGTTGAACATACTACTTTATAACCTCAGCGAAATTCATGTTCCTAGACTAATCATCTCAAATAAAAATTCTACAGTATGTGAGTGAGATGAAAAAATTATGGAATTAGAAATAGGTTCTTGAGAGGGAGTGGTGGCCTTGGATGATTTTAGTGGCTCTACTTATCACACCAAATGAAAAATTGATATGCATAAATCCTCATCAACTAGAAATTCAATACCCAGATTCGTAAGAATCCAAATCTCTAAGAGGAATGTCATACCTAGATTCAAAAACCAGAAATGTCATACCTAGATACAAAAATTCAATCTACTGGGGGAATGTCAACATCCATGAAAAAAATCAATACCATAAATTCCATGCACCAAGAGCAATGTCAATGTCCAAGCATCAAATCACTGCCCATAAATTATTTCCAACCATAAAATTAGGTAGAGCTATCTATTTGTTTTGTTTCTATACGTCCACTTTAACACCTTAAATGTTTCTTATGTTGGTGGTATTCTTCTCTCCAAACCCAAGTGGTTGACTAGCCATTGCTTCCTCCAAATACAATGAGACTTTGACTTTAATATCTTTGTTGACAAAATGCAATATATTAGGATATTTGTGTTCTATATATTTTGTGAAAGTGATGGCCATTCATAAAAACCATACAATAATTTCTCTGTCAGTGTCTATCTCTTTAGATGTGATAATCTAATCACTAATGACACTACAGGGTGATTAGACATCGCAATTGAAGTGCACATTGTTTTATTTTTGTGTCTGTTTATTATCACCATTATCAATTTTTGTGCCACTAATTTACATATTTTATGTTAATATGGAATTATTATGTGAGTGGCTTTACTTCATGAATATATTTTCACACGTATTATCATGTCCGTGGTTTTAAGAATATATTAAAGGAAAAGTAAATGAATCATTTTGAAATCATAAAAAATGATAAATTCAATGAAGATATTATTTGCATCCATATTTAATTGTCTATTTGTATGGAATTTGTCAAAATAGTGATTAAATGGTTTAATGTGTGTTGTAATACAATAAAATAAAATAAAAAATTGTACCTTTGAAAAATTAATCATTTTAACTATATTTTATATTTTTTAGGTTCAAAGAATTTAAATATTTTTATAGTTTTTATATTTAAATCAACTAAATTATATATATGTGACTGAAATCTTGTAAAATTATTTTTTTAATAATAAAAAATATGTCACATATGCAATAAAATAATAAAAAAATGTACAAAAATGAAAATAACCATATAAATAATTTAAAAAAACTGCAATACAATTCAACCAAACAATTGGAAAATATTGCTCCAAACCTTTTAATCTTTCCTTTTGCTTTGCATAAAACAATATGTATTGTTGCAAACTATTGATTATAAGTAACTAATTCACCGTTTGTCTCTTACATATACCCAATTTTTTTTATATGATTTGACAGGCATATACTTCCTTGATAGTTTTGCACTCTCATGCAACCAGTGATTCGTCATATTTGGTTCGAAACGCGTCGACAAATGTCTTTTTCATGTGATTTACGCTGAAGCTCTTCTTATAAATTCGTCATATTTTTCAAGACTTGCAAGTAGAAACTTTGATTAATAAATAAATAAATTTTAATAACTATATGACAGTTAATCTTATTTTTACTGAGTAAGCTTATTTATATTATATATTGCAGGAGGTACAATTTTCAAAATACTAAGTGAAATGTAACAAAATAAGAAAATGGTTAAATTTTAGTAATTATATTGCCGCTAAGTCTATCTATATCGTATATATGAATTTTTTATTTTCAACATTATACCATCTGCCATATAAAATGCAGTAGTCTATAACGTGACTTTTTGAAAGTCTTTCCAGCGGATTTTTCCGGTAAAAATCCGGTAGCAATTCATTGGAATCTCATGTTTGATAGTTAGTTTTTGCACAATCAATGGTTCCCAGGGGTTTTTCAGGGCGCTGAATCCAAATATGCAGTTAAAAAACCATTTTAACTGCTAAAAATCAAGATTTAGCCTCATT
>APFE030259574.1:0-29557 GCA_000404065.3 Pinus taeda
CTACCACTAGTTGTTGGCTCACAACATGTGGAATAGATTAACTTTGTCAAATATTTTTAACATGTATATTATTCTTGCCATCATTAAAGAAGTTTCATATGCTAGATGGAAGCCATTCCCAAGAAGCCTAATGCATTTTTCAATGATTATCTTGGAATCGCCTACTATGTTCAAGGAGTTGACACCATTGTCCAAACATATTTTTAATCCTTTCCATAATGCTAATGCTTCCACCTAGTTGTTAGAGGTGACCTTGAGTCCCCATGCATAATTGAGTTATGTTTTTTCTTAGAGGTTGATTATTACCCCCCACTCTAGCCTCCCTAGGGTTACCTTTTGACACGCCATCAAAATACAATTGGATTATCCTTACTTTCCTTTGCCATTTGATGAAATTGTCTCCATTCATCCTAATGCAGAATTTTGGGATTTCAGTGGATCTTAAACGTATGGGTTTTGGGGAAGGAGGGACAAGCCTGAGCTAGCATTTTTTAGAGCTACTAAAATCTTTCATATCCAGAGCATCATATCCCAAAGAAGAGATGACTTCAAAAAGAAATGACACACCTTTAATTACAACTATTTCCGAGCTTTAACGAAGGTTTTGGAAGATAGCTTGATTACAACACAGCCATATCGACCAACACATATGTTTAGGAAATGTCATCCAGCAACAATGAAGCAAGGGATTAAAAGAGAGAGATGGTTTATTTCCCAAATGGACAAAGATGTTGCTTCATACATTTGCAAAGTGGGAAATATGAGCAAAAGGAGTAAGGCCATGGTTCCAAACTTCCAGCGACAAAGGGAAGAAAAAAAACAAATGCTTGACTGATTCCTCTGCTTGGCTACACAAAACGCACTAGAATAGACCACTAATTTTCCTCTGTTTTAAGTTCTTGGTTGTCAGGATTTTCTTGTGGACTAGTTGCCACCAGAAAATGTTAAATTTAGGGATACCATCACCATTCCAAATTTTCCCCCAAAGAGGGGAGGAGAGAGGGAAAGGTGCAGGATTGGATAAGAGAGTGTAGCCATCCTTGACACAATAATTTTTTGAATCTCCCCCCTCCCCAACCTAACATGCCTATCCAACTTGCTCAATATTATTGGAGCAAACCAATAAAGGCTTCCAATTAGCATATCCCACTAAACTTGGAGATGATCAGGGATTTCCGGAGAGAGCCACCCACTCCACATGTCGAAGTCATCCCAACAAGAGATGTCTACAAGATGAGAGAACCCATGTTCCATTAGCCATCTAGATAGAACTAGGTCTATACCATTCGCACTTTCAGATCCAACTTGAATGTGTTTCCCATTTTCAGGGAACCATCCTAGGTGATTTAGAATGAAAGAGTATGAGGCTTTCCATAATCTCCATATTTTATGTCCTTTCATTTCCCAGGATTCAACTTTTGGTCTAGTGAGATGGTTTTTTTGAAAGTATTTTCTAATGAAGGTTTTTTTCTACCACTCATCAGAATCCAAGAGGAGCCTCTAGTTCAATTTTTCCCCAATGCCAAATTCATTAGTTCAGAATATTTTATTTCCAGGCCTCTGAATTTCATAGGTTGTTTAGCCAAATTCCAATTCACCAGATGAAATTTTTTCTCATTACCCTTTCCTCCCTGCCATGGAAATTTCTCGATAAACTTACTTATTTGTTGATTGATGTATCCTAGAGCTAAGAGGTCAACCCCAATATAAATTGGAAGAGAAGAAAGCATTGATTTAATGAAGGTGACCCTTCATGCCAGGTTGAGCCATCTAACACCCCAGGAATGCACTCTATTTCTATTATTTTGAAAAAAATCCCCCCATTATTTCGTTGGTGATTATTTTAGGAATATTGGAATTCCAAGGTATTTAAAAGAAGAAGAATGAATCCACTGAAATTCTCAACAATCAATCAATTGCATTTAGAAAATTCCTTTGGCAATTCCATCCAATTAACTAACATTATAAATTTTTGGTCATACCCCCAGAATGAAGAAGGAACCCGTCTAGGATTTTTTTGAATCTTGAAGCAATCACTAAGGAAGATCCATCAATTAGGATAGTATTATCAGCAAATTGGAAGTGGTTGATTTCTCTAACATTTTGTGCGACACTGAGCCCTAGAAGAGATCCATTATGATTCCCAACCTCAAGGTTGCAACTAAGATATTTTTCCATGATAATGTAAATAAGGGGAGAAAGATGGAATCCTTGACGCAATCCTCTTAAGGCTGAAAACAATGCCCCATGGTGCCCATTTATGAGAGGAGCGATCCAGGGAGATCCAATGAAAGCTTTGATCCAAGATATAAAGTCAAAATTAAATTCTAATTTCTCCATGACAAGAAAGAGAAAAGAGTGATTTACTCGATCGAATGCATATTTCGTGTCCAATTTGATGACCATTCCAGCTTCTCCCTCTTCATGACTTGAATGCATTAATCCCTGAACCAAAATGATATTGTCCAGAATATTTCAATGTTCTATAAACCCACCCTGGTTCTTAGAGAGGGAAGTAAGGATTTGATTCTATTGGCAATGATTTTCATCATAATTTTATAGGAGTTTTAGAGAGAGATGGGCCAAATTTTGGAAAAGGTGGTAGTAATGGCTTCTTTTGGAATTATAGAAAGGAAGGAAGAATTGGTGCTACTCCCCAACTTATTTTTGAGCCTCGTGTAGTTCAACATTCTAATAATATCTTTTTTAATGACATTCAAGAATAAACGATAAAATATTATAGAGAAACCATCTGGTCCTAGAGCCTTCTCAGGTTCCCATTGCCAAATAGCATTAAGAACTTAATATTGAAGAATTACATTAGAAATAGACAAATTAGAGATGGAGAGACAAGTTGGGGAAGGTCCTGGAGGAAATAAGAAGCCCCAACAGAATAAGGGCGCTCCTGATTGAGTAAAGAGTTCAAATGGTTGAATGTTGCATGTTTAATTTTAGATGTAGTGCTAACTTTCAACGCACTCGCCACCTTTAGCTCCTTGATATGGTTCCTATTCTCTCGAGCCATTGCTTTTTTTGGAAGAAAGAAATAGTTGAATCTCCAACTTTCTACCATAGACAACGGGATTTGAGCTTCCTCTAATTTTCCTCCTGCCTACTTAGACTGAATATCTGAGAGGAGAGGTCTTTTTCTTTTTGAATGTGTAACTATTCAATATGACTTTCCTCTATCGTATTGTAGTGCTCTTCTAGCTCTTCAAATTTTTCTATCCTTTTTTTTCCTAGAGGCTGATAGCTTTCTTTAAGCCATTTCCTTAGTCCAGTCTTGATGCTTTTCAGTTTGGATTTCCAAACATAGGTGGGAGAGCCTTGGATTTTTCAATTCCAGTATTTTTCAATCATTTTCTCAATTTTCTCAACTAAGCACCGATATGCATTAAATTTAAATGGTAGTGGCCCAACATTTTCAACCTTTTCCATGGAAATCATAATGGGACAATGATCAAACTCTCCAAGGGATTCATTATTCAAGGAGAAATCAAGCCCACTAAGGAGCCAATTGTTGTGCAGCAAGAATCTGTCTAATCAAGTAGTGATGAGATGGACACCAACCCTTTTGTTTGGCCTAGTGTAATTCCCCAACTTGGGCTTGATATCCATTAGATCCCAACGAGCTAGGACTTCCTCCATTCTATCTCAGAAGTGGTCCTAGATTGAAGAACCATCTCTTTTTTCTTAGGCATTCAGAATCATGTTAAAGTCCCCTCCCATTACATTGTTAATGTGAAGGTTCCTTTCCTTTAAGATCTCTAAAAAGGTCCAAAAGTATTCCTTGTCACAGTGCAGAACTAGACCATAAATGTTTATGAAGGGAATTATGTTTTGAGTCTCCTTTTCTTTTGAAAGAACCATTATCTATGATTTTGTCTTAATTTCCTCTATCTGAGTGAATTTATTTTTCAACCAAAATATTATGATCCCTCTGGAATCTCCCCTTGAAGGTTGAGATGATCGAGAGCTATCATGTGTATCACTCGATGTAAAGGTCATATAAATTTCCATGGTGTAATAATATGTCTCTATCTGTCATAGTCTTTTAATGAGTCATTTTTAGTCATATGACGTAATTTTTACCCCCACTATGCATGGGAAGGATGATGTAATAATTTCTATATTTCATTCGTGTATAAACAATTGGTATAGCCCCACTTGGTTGGGTAGATGAGTCAAATTTGGTATATCCCCACTTGGTTGGGAGATTGATGTATGTATGAGTCATTGGTAATAGGAAGGTCATACTCACATAGTTGAGTTATATAGTCATGTTATTCTTTCAGAAAATATTTTTGCAGACTCTGCATGTGCTCACGGGCAGCATGGACGGTATAGTGCATCTCAGCATGTACAAAGGGGGAATTTGATCAGAGAATTCAGAATATGCCTAGGGGCCATGATCAATGTTCATATTCAACAGTTCAAATATGGAAGTCTTCATTTTGGTGAGCCATTTTCCCTTGATCTCAAAAGGGGAGAATATCTTGGTCCACCCTTTTCCCTTGATGTCAAAGGGGGAGAGTATCTTGGTGTTGTGATATATCTAATAGGTTCTACAGCTTGAAGTAATCAACACTAATATCATTTCCATCAAGTCTAAAGGGGGATATTGTTGGCATTATGATGAATGTGTTGTACTTGATGGCAACCCACTTGTAGCATAACAAGAATATGGTAACAATATGAATCTATAGGACAGATCAGAGGTGACAAGATGATGAAACATAATAATGGTCAAATGTATTGAGGTAGTGTGTGTTGTCCTTGATAATAAGTGTCCTTAATAACAACCTATTTGATGAATGGACTAATGAGAAAGCTATAAATAGGATGAGACAGAATGCATGACAGTTGCATTTATAGATGTGACAAATTGTAGGGCTTCAAAGGAATCAGTTCAGAAGTGATGTACGATAGAAAATCACATTATAACATGACTATTCAGAGGTAATAGAGTAATGGCAAAGAATAATAGGATGATGGAACATAGGACTTCATATCAGAATCAAGAAATTGAAGAAAAGAATGTTTTCACATATGTTAAGTTCTATACGCAAGTTCACTGTACAAAAATCAGCGTACACAGACAAGTTAACAAAAGAAAAAAAAAGGAGCATATACGTATGCATGAACTTTCACAGAAGGAAAAGCGTGTATGGGATGGAAAATCAAGGTTTTGGTCCAAGTTATTGGTCTGAGGTTTTGGTCCGAGGTATTGGTCTGAGGTTTTGGTCCAAGGTTTTGGTCTGAGGTATTGGTCCAAGGTTTTAGTTTGAGTTTTTGGTCCAAGGTATTGGTCCACAGTTTTGGTCCAAGGTATTGACAAAGAATCTAAGTATATAAGAAGGATAATATCAAAATTCTATGTGCACAAGTAATGAAGATCTTATGAAGTGTTATATCAAAAGAAAATATTCATGATACTGGTTTATGATGTTTTGCTTGATCTAGACTACGTATGCACTTGAGTGTTTGATGATGGATGAGATCTAATAATGGATCAGGATCATAACGACTTATCATTATGTGATCTAATAA
Source organism: Pinus taeda (assembly GCA_000404065.3). Lineage (NCBI taxonomy): Eukaryota > Viridiplantae > Streptophyta > Pinopsida > Pinales > Pinaceae > Pinus > Pinus taeda. The sequence goes on from APFE030259574.1 coordinate 5,551, forward strand.
TGGATATGCTAGATTTGAATGCTAACGAATATTTTATCCTTTATATGTCTTAATATATGTATGCTTGAAGTCTGGAATGGCTATGAAGTTATAAGTAAGTAATTTCATATATATACGTTGGTTCGTATTGGTGAAGGCGCGTATACATGCTAGTTCAACATTTCCAAGTAGCATATGCAAAAGAAAAGTTTGTTGTTTAGAGATGATAGATTGATATGATCAGTGTTTTTGTTGCTACTATCTATTTAGAACTTTGTAAATTGACAGTAGATCTTCATAATGTCACTGATTGGTACAGTTTCTGGTTCATAGGTTTTATGATTCAATATCTTTAAAGGTGTACATAGGTTGGGCTAAAGGAAGTAGCGTATACATGTAAGTTGGCTTCATTGAAGAAGCATATACATTCTAACACATGACTTTTGATGTTACAGTTGGCTTTGGTTGTTGATGCAGATAGATCTGTGTACTCGCTACAGTGATCTGTCCCAGTTGATTGGTTGAATTTGATTAAGTTTGAATGAATGGTTGATTCAGTTGTGATTGTTTAATTATGTATGTTAGAGGTCTTAGTGAATGATTGATTTAGTTGTGTTAGAGGTTCAATGATTGTTTGATTCAGTATGTCAGAGGTTTCAGTGATTGATTGGTTCAGTTATGATTGATTCATAGATTTGATGATTCAGTTTTAGTTATATTAGAGATTGATGATTGAGTTTTAGTGATTGGTTGATGCAGATGTATTTGATGGATGTATTACAGTGGTGATTGATTTTGAGCTTCAATGTTATTGATGGGTACAGTGTGAAAATTTGATGAAATGTGGCCTACATATTGTGTTGTTGTGTACCAAGAGTATCCAGTATGAAAATTTATGAAACTTGGTCCCTGGAGGATACTTAGGGTTGGAGCCTTCAGTAAGGAAGTTAGAGCTTCCTGCCAGTTGTGGCTAGTGATTTGATTAGGGGGTTGGAGCTCCCTTTCAGAAGCAGCTAAAGAACGAGTGAAGGTTGGAGCCTTCTGTATGTTGGCGCCTATGTACTAGTAAACATATCTGCTAGTACAAGAGCTAGGGGGTTGTAGCTCCCTTCCAGTAGAAACTGGAGAACGAGAGAAGGTTGTAGCCTTCCGCAGGTGGGTTCCTATGTATTGGTATGAGTCTGCACTAGTACAAGATTCTAAATTGATTATTATTTATATTAAAAGAAGATAGAGACAACAGCAGCAGGTGGTTTTTCTCCTGCATTGAGTTTCCACCTTAAATCTCGGTGTTCATGTGTGTTTCTTATATGTAATGGTTTATTATGTTATTACTGCACATGGTCACTTTTTAATGTTTAATAAAGTATTTATGCAGTGATTAAATATCAACATATGATGAATTAATTAAATCATAAGTTCACTGGATATACATTGATTGCCTTAAGAATAGTTGCATGTACACGCATGTTCCCTTCACTGAAGTAGCGTATACAAATCTGATTATGGAAATGAAAAATTTATTGATTTTTAAATATTGATTCACCCCCCCTAGTATTATTCCCAATAACACCCTCATGCCATATTCCAAGTATGAATGTGGGAACTCAATACAAAAAAAACCAGGGTTTCCTGGAGACTAAACCACCTCCACCCTCATGCTCCCACGATCTCGCTAAAATCAGTCAGAGAGATCACATAAGAAAACCAAGACATAATAAATAGGGTTTCTAGGAGATTAAACCACCTCCACCCTCATGCTACCATGATCCCACCAAAACCAGTCAAGAGATCACAATTCCCAAACAAGCTTGGATGCCTTGGATTTTCTTCACCAATACCCTAAAAAAAAAATTCCTATCTCCACCCACATATCGAGGGCTTCTGGGAGATTAAACATTCTCCAACCCCAACCCTTGGGGATTTTCCTAAAACCACCTCAACTAGTTCCAAGACCTTCTGGAAATTCAAAGCTCAACTAAGAAAAGAATCCCATGACACCATGGCTATCCAAAAATGGTAAGGCAAGGTTGAATCCACTATCAAATCAATAAAAACCCATTCCAATGGTAACAAGAGAACCAAATACACAAATGCATGTACCATGCATTCACAAACTAGCTAGGAAATCATGCATGCAACATGAAATGTGCAAGTCTTCCTATCGAAGTTGCTTGATTCAACCTTCATTGTGTGCTTTGCTTGCTTTTCCAATGCTAGAGTGCTCCCAAAATGCTATCAGTGTGTCATGGTATGATATAATAGAGAGAGCTCCAAAACTGAACTAACAAAAGGTTTGAAACTAATTCTCATAAGAATTTTTATTATTGAGGCCTCTATTTTCTTCAATTTTCCTCTCATGCAAATTTGTGACCTTTCATCTCCCTTTTCTTATATTTTCCTTTATTTTCAAGAATAAATTCCAATTAATGTCTCTTTACATTTGTCAATGTCTTATTTCCTTAGCTATAATAAACTATAAGTGACACCCACTAGGATGTTTTTCCCAAAATTCATCTTGGAATATGTGTCCCATGACCTTGGTATTATTTTGTCTTTGTTGAATTTTATTACATAAACTATAACCTGGTGTTGTTAAAAACCCCTCCCCCTTAGGGGAAGACTTTCCATGTTCTATGACACCTATGACCAGCAAGACCACAGAAAACCAAAACATACTGCCCCTGGAGCTTTATAACTTAGCTCAGTGCGGTATTTACAATGAACAAACTGCTGAAAAGAAAAACCAACATGACAAACATGACAACATGACAACCATATCACTTATTGGAGCATTATAACACAACTCATTTTGATATTTACAATAACCATACATAGATATATACATATAACAAAACTCATTTTCCTCAACCAGCCAACAATGAATGATTCATAGCTTGCATCTAATCTAGCATCTCCCATGTAGCTTCATTGGGCCCAAAGTTCTTCCACTCCACTTTAAATTGGTCGATTGCTCAGTTCTGGAGCATGAGTTGTTTCTACTGCAATATGCATTGAGGTTCCAGCAAGAATTATCCTTTTGGATCAACCTGCAATACAGACCAGTCAATCACATGATCATCATCCTTCACATGTATTTTAAGTAATGAAACATGGAAAACATCATGGACTTTCACTATCGAAGGCAATGAAATTTTGTGGGCCACTGGTACAATCCTCTCAAAGATCTCAAAAGGTCCATAATACTAAGGTGCCAACTTAGAACATGATCCAATCCTCAACGAGCTCCTATTGGGCTTAATGCATAAGTACACATGCTCCCCAACCTAAAACTTTGTAAATGGCCTGTGTTGATTTGCATAACTCTTTTGCATGTCCTATGTTGTTTTTAGATTCTTCTTGATAACTTACATTTCATGTTTTTTCTCTGTCAACATGTTTGTTCCAATCAATACCATGTTCACTATATCACTCCAGCTAATGGGAGTATTAAAACTCCACCCATAAAGTGCCTCAAATAGACTCATCTTCAAATATTCCTGATGCCCATTATTGTAAGCAAGCTCTAACAGTGGAAGATACTCCTCCCACCTCCTCTGTTGGTGCATGACATACATTCTCGACATGTCCTCCAAAATATTGCTGCCCTCTATGTCTATCCATCTATCTATGGATGATAAGTTGTACTAAAGGCCAACTTTGTACCTAAACCTATAAATAACTCCCTGAAAAACCTACAAGTGAAGTTGGCATCTATGTCTGATACAATCTTCTTAGGAATGCCATGCAATCTCACTATCTCCTTGATGAAGACCTGAGATACCTCATTGGAATTAAGTGAGCTACCTTGGTCAACCTATCAACCACAACCATAATGGAATCATGCTTTCTAGATGTCCTTAGAAAACCTATAATGAAATCCATGGAAATGACCTACCATTTCTATTTCGAAATCAGAATCAGTTGCAATAGACCACCTAGACATTTGCAATTTTCTTTTACCTATTGACAATCCAAAAATATTGTGATGAGCTCAACTACATCTTTCTTCAAATTCGACCAATAATAAAACTTCTTCACACTTGTTAGAGTCTTTTGATATCCCGAGTGACATGAATATGAAATAACACGAAATTCCCTCAATATAAGCTTCTTAAGTTCATTGTTGTCTAGCACATAGATATTGTTCTTAAATATCACCAAACCATCTATCATGAGATGATAATCCACATCTTTTTCACCTATACCATGTTGTTGTAACTTGTACCTAAGTTGTTGGTACTTGTCATCCTACTCTCCTTCCTGTAAGATATGATCATGTAAATTTTTTTCCCATATGAGCTCATAGTTGTTATTTCATTAGATAAATTTTGAGGTCTAATATGGGCTTCAAAACAAAAATATACAACCAAATTAAAATTTATAAGAACCAATAGGATTCAAGATGATGATGTCAACCATGGGGATGATTCACCATTTTTGGAGTTAAAAGGTAAAATATAAAAAATAAAAAAAATAAAAAAACTATTTTTTCAACCAACTTATATCTCTACAATGTTACTCAAATTTCAAGTTGGAGCACTCATTGAATGCATAATTTAATTCTTCATCCAAGGAGTACCCATGTTGCATACTTTCAATGGACCCTACTGCACAGAAAAATGAGAAATACATGAAAATGTGATTGCAATCACATTTTTTCATGTATTTCTCATTTTTTGTGTAGTAGGTTACATCAAAATTATGCAACCAGGTACTCCTTAGATGAGGAATTAAATTTCAAATCCAACGAGTTCTCTTGCTTAAAATTTGAGTAAATCCTAGGGAGATAAGTTGAAAATATGAGTTAAAAAAAATAGTATGTTTCTTTTTTCCCTCTAAAATTTGATGACGTAATCTAATCTTATTTTATTAAATCCACTACTATTTTATAATATTCCTTAAGAGGCTCATTTTAGACCTAAAAGTTTCTCTAATGGATTCACCTACCCTCTTTTGCTAAGAGCATCTGCAACCATGTTCTCCATTCCCTTGATCTACCTGATCTCGAATTCAAACTCAGTAGGTGTGGCCAACCATCTAGCTTTCCTACAATTCGTATTAGTTTGGTCAAACAATTCTCTCATCCCACTATGATCACTCATCAAAACAAACCTCCTCCCAAGAATATATTTCCTCCACATCTTTTAATGCATGAATGATCACTACCAACTCAAGATCATGTGTCACATAATTACTATTGTGCTCATTTAGTTTCCTTGAATCGTAGCATTGAACATGTCCCTCCTACATCAAGACTCTGCCATGTCCTCTATTGCAATAATTTGTACATGCCACAAACTATCTATCTGGATCTTCAATCTTTAAAATTGGTGCATTTGCAAGTAATTGTTTCACCTACTCAAAACTAGTTGCACATTCCTCTATCCATTCAAACTTCTTACCTTCCCTCTGCAATGATGTAATAGGATAGGCAATCTGACAGAAGCTTCTAATGAACCTCCTGTAGTAACTTGTTAATCCCATGAATGATCTAACCTCATCCACATTCCTAGGATCTTCCCATTCCATGATAAATTTGATATTTTTTGCATTCATTGTTATACCTTCCTTGGAAACAATATGTCCCAAGTAATGTACTTTTGTCTAAAATAAACTGCAATTACTAAGCTTGGAATACAATTGATGCTCTCTCAACAGTATTAACATTTTTTCTAGGTATTATGCATTCTCTTCCTCATTCTTAGAATATATAAATATATCATCAATTAATACTATCACAAACTTGTCCAGATAAGAACACAACACATTATTCATCAAAAACATGAAATTAGATGGAGCATTAGTCAGACCAAAAGGAACCACAACAAACTCATAATGACCATACGTAGTCCAAAAAGCGGTCTTGTAAATTTCCTCTTCTTTGATGCATACCTGATGATACCCTGATCTCAAATCAATATTCAAGAACATTGTTGCTCCCTTCAACTGATAAAAAAAGTCATCAATACTTAGCAATGGATGCTTGTTCTTGATCATCACCTTGTTCAACTATCTTTAATCAATACACAATCTGAGAGTACCATCCTTCTTCTTCACAAACAACACTAGTGCACCACAAGGTGACACGCTTATCCTAATGTATCCCTTGTGAATCATTTCCTTCAGTTGCAACTTCAATTCCAATAGCTTGGAAGTGCTCATCTTATAAGGTGCATTTGATGTTGGTGTTGCTCCTGGTACCAACTCAATATAAAATTACACTTCCCTATGAGGAGGCATCTATGAAATATTTTTTGGGAACACATCCTGAAACTGATGCAAAACCAGATACCTCTTCAAGATTTCCACATCCTCAATATCCTTACCTTTATCACTAGAAACATTCACTGCAAACAATACACACCATTTCCGACAATTGCGCTTTCCTGCATAGTTGTAACCATTCTCACTGATGTAGGATTCTTCTTACCCTACAATATTATTATTTCTCCATCATCATCCAAGACTTGACAACCTTCTCATAACAATCCACTTTATTCCTATGAAGGTACAACCAATTCATACCTAGAAGCATACTATATGATCCCAATGGAAGCACATTTAGATGTGTTGATGTAGGCATACCATTCAGCCCAAATGCATAAGCTCTTACCCAATGATGAACTCTTTTCGTAGTACATGTATCCAACTACATGAACCAAGACTTTGCATGCACTTATTTACTCAAGCCACACCTATCCACCAGGCCAGGATTAACATAACTATAATTAGATCCAGGTTCAATAAAAATGGAAACAACTCGATCAAAGAGCTTACCTTCCATCTTGATAATGGATGCCAAATGATCCACCTTCTTTTTATCAAATATTATAGATCTGAGGAATGATTTTTCAAACGTCCCCAACTTTTTGCACCTCCTGAACACTGTAGATATGAGGAATACCATCCTAATGCAACATAAAATCCTTTTTGCGATGATCCTTGCCACATATCCAACACTGCAAAGGTCCACTACCTCTATTATGTTGCTCTCCAGGATGCGACCCATGTCCCTTATCAACTTCATTAAACTTCTTGTATGGAGTAACATTTTCCTTCTCACCTGCAACTTGATACCTTCCCCACTTCAGTGACCACTTTCCTTTAATATTGTCATTCCCTTTCCAACCTTACTTAGACTTAGCGTTATGCTTCGATTTCTCATAAAAATGCTTAAAATTTCCAATGACTTCTTCCAGTGACCGAGGCTCATCCTACCCAATCTGATGCTTAAATGCTAATGGCACTCCATTGATAAATCTTTGAATTGTTATCTTCTCATACTCAAGATATGACATATACTTCAAAAACTCTAGGAACTTATTCATCTGTTCCTCATATGTCATAGGTCCTAACTTCATCTCATATAAATCCTTGGCATTTTTGTCATATTACCTCTACGATGAGTATTTCTTCCTGAAGAGTCCCTTTATTTCATGCTAACTCAATTCCTCTATCTTGATATCTCTGACATGCTTCACATCTTCCCACCAGATGTATTTTTTCCCTTTAAGACTGAAAATAATTATCCCAGCCTTCATGTTCTCATATATTCATGTATCTTAAAGAACTCCATTACAAGAAACCATGCCTCTGCATCTTCCATTTTCTTCAATTCTCCATCAAATATAGGTGGATTGGCTTTCTTGAACTAATCTAGAAAGTATCCCCTCTCACTCCTCCTATAAGGATGATAGCAATGATGACCATGATACTTGTTTGAACCAAAATTATTGTAGAACCCATATTCACTATCCCTCCTATCATGTGTATCCAAGAACCTACCATCTCTGATTGTTTCATCCTTGTTCGACCTATTCCCTCCATGAGACCTGCTACCATATGCCCCATTTATCTTGTCCTCTTGTTCATAAATGATTTGTGGTTGTCCCTGTCTTTGAAATTCTGACAAAATATGAAGGATAATTTCATTGACCTTTGCTTGTTTTTATTATGCCCTAGAAAGTCTTTCATATGAATGAATGATCTTGTCATTATCTTCATTGCAACTTTTGGTTTATGCCTTTAAAATCCTCAAGGTATCTTCTATGTATGAAGAGTACTCATCTCTTGGTTGCTCATTTTATCTATAGGGAGAGTCTTGTTAAATGTAATCCACCATTTTCCTAGTCATCTTTGATGCTCTTATTTCTACAAACATACCATATCAGTTAACCAAATATAAACATAATCATCATACCTCAGTGGAATTCGTGGGAGGTTATCTCATCTACAAAATCGATCTAGATTAGCACAATATGTGTATATACATAATCATATCAATATGTCGACATCATGTATGATAACACTAACTGCATACAATGACCTCATGCATGACCACCATAACCATGAAAATTCATACATAATAACCACATACACATTGACATGCATGCATGAAAAATACATTCCACCCATCCAGTGCAAGTATTTGAACCATACTCTGATACAAACCTATAACCACCCCTCCTACATTTACCCAATTTCACCGGTCTATTAGGGTAAACATGAGACGAAGAGTTACTATGACGTGACCTGACCTCCAAAATTCAATTATGAAATTGAGGTCGACAAATGGAACTTATTGACAACAAATGGGAATCCTACAGGGCTTACAAGATACTTAGGGGCCAAAGAACCACCTCGGGTGACCCAAGCGTAAGTTATACTATGTTTTTAGTGACCTAACATCCCAAGCGCATGCACAAGCCTACAAGATTATAGTTGTAACCCTCAAATCATAGGCATAATCCTACAAGAGTGTGGTTGTGACCCCCCAAATGCATGCACAAGCCTACCTGAGTGTGTTTGTGACAAAAACTACTGAGATCAATGCATGTGGTCCCAAGATCTGAGCCATAATTGATCTAGGTGGATGTTGGTGGCCACCTACCTATTCCACTTGGACCCCCACCAATTTCTCTTTCATTTTTTTAGTTTCCAAAGTTGTATTCCTCAAATAGTTATTCATGATGAGGTATTGTGTGTGTCAAGCGGAGATTGTATGCCAAATTTATGACCCTGAGAAGTTGATGTACCAATTTACCCAAACGGGGCCATAGTTTGGCGCTTCATCTCCTAGGGTTAGGTTTTTGGATATTTAGTGTTTTCCATTGTTTCTCAATAATAAATAGGCCTTTGAGACTTATTTTAACACATTTCGGAGGCATGTAGTTGCCACATCTCTTCTGAGAGATAATCTACCATCACCCGAGCTAGTCTTAATTCCATTTATGTTTTTAAGCATATTTCAGTATTTGACATCAATGAAATGAATTGTTATTTCTATTGCATCTTTTTATTTATGGTTATATCTGTAGTTTGTTACGTTCCAGTTTAAATTCAGATCAATAACTCTGAGCTAGCCTCAAGGCCACTTCCTAGAACTTCTTGAAACTTTCTAAAATGATAGAAGACTTGAAGACAATGCCAATCATACAAAACTTGATTAAAGACTTGACCTAACCAAGCCTAACCATGGCAATAATTTCATCAAACAGATGATGAACATTTAATATACAGGTCATGACTGCATATTTGAACATAGGAGTTTGAAACTTATCTAGGAATCGTCAAGAAGGTATATCTCATAATAGCTTATATGACACTTGTTAGCCCATGCATTCATTAACCATTAAATACTTATCAAATATTGAACAAGATATAGCTAGATTACACTTCAATTCCATGCTTATAACCAGCATATAACCATATTACTAACCGTGACATAAAATCCATCAAATCACCATAATAACATGTACAAATGATCATATATTACAATAGGAAAATAGCTCTTATTAACTTATTCAAAATCCAACCAATTCAAGGACTTCCATGTACCACCCAACCGTAGATTGAGCTAAACCAAATCTTTTCAGCGAATCACCACTGTGCCACATTCCAAGCATGAATGTGGGAACTCAATACAAAAACAACTCGAGCTTCCCAGAGACTAAGCCACCTCCACCCTCATGCTCCTGCGACCTCACCAAAACCAGTCAAGAGATAACATAAGCATACCAAGACATAAACAACTAGGGCTTCCTGGAGACTAAACCACTTCCACCCTCAAGATATCATGATCCTTCCAAAACTAGTCAAGAGATCAAAATTCCCAAACAAGCTTGGATGCCTCAAAGTTTCTTCACCAATACCTTGAGTAACTTTTCTATCTCCGCCCACCTTTCGAGGGCTTCCTGGAGATTAAACCACCTGCACCCCCAACCCTTGGGAATTTTCCTAAGACCACCTCACCCAATTCCAAAACCTTTCGACAATCCAAAGCTCAACTGAGAAAAGAATCTCAGCACACCATGGTTATTCAGAAATGGAATGGAAAGGTTGAATCCACTATCAAACCAGGGAAAACACATGCCAATTACATCAAGAGAAACAAGTACACAAATGCATGTACCATGCATTCACAAACCTAATAGCAAATCACACATACAAACTATTAAATGTAAGTCTTCATGTTGAAGCTACTTGATCCAACCTTCCTTATTTTTCCTTTGCTTCCCTTGTCCTTCCTTTGCTTACTTTTCCAATGCTAGAGTGATCCACGAATGTTATAAGTGTGTAATGGTATGAGAGAATAAAGAGATATCCAAAACTAAACTCACAAAAGGTCGTGAATTGATCCTCAAATGCCTATTTATTACTGAGGCCTTTATTTTCTTCAATTTCCTCTACTTTCCTTCAATTTTTCTCTCATGCAAATTTGTGACTTTTCATTTTCCTTTTATCCTATTTCCCTTTATTTTCATAAATAAATGTCAATTAATGCCTCTTTTTCTTTACAAATGCCTTTTCCAATTTCCTTAGCCATAATAAACCGAAAGTGACACTCACTAAGATGTTTTGCCCAACATTCATCTTGGAATACGTGTCCCATGACCTTGGTCTTATTTTTTCCTTTATTAACTTTATTACATGAACTTTAACATGGGGTTGTTACATGATGAACCATGTGGACGATATTTTGTTGATAGAAGAATTACTTACAACTTCCTTCTTTATGGGTATTATTTTCCTTCTCTATTTAAAGGTGCCATGGAATATGTCAAGAGATGTGATAGTTTCCATAGAATGGAAAAACCCATTCCATCAAATAAGATGCCTATAGAACCTTAGGTACTTGTAGAGCCTTTTGAAAAATGGGCTCTAGATTTCATTGGTCCAATCAATCCTCCATCTAAATAGAAAAGGTATACATTTTTTTGTACAAATTATGTTATCAAATGGGTAGAACTCAAATTACTTCCTTTTGCTACTGAAAATGTTTTAGTTACATTTTTTTTTAGTATATTTTCACTCATTTTGGTGTCCCAAGGGAAATTGTGACAGATCAAGGTACTTAATTCACATCCAAGTTTGTGCAAAAAATAATGGAGCAATATAAAATCAAACATAAAAAGTTTGTTCCATATCATCCAAAAGCCAATGGACAATTGGTATCTACCAATAAGGTACTTGAATCAATCCTAACCAAGATTGTACACTTGCATAGGAGGGATTGGGAAAAAAGGCTTCCATAGGCACTTTGGGCATACCATACCACATGGATAAATACAATTGGAAATACTCCCTCTGAAATTGTCTATGCGAAGAAATTTTTTCTTCCGATTGAGTTCCAAATGGATACCTTCAGAATAGCAGCAAAATTTGGCCTTGATCTACCTAAAGCTCAAAAACAAATGTTAGCACAATTGAATGAGTTAGATGAAATTTGACAAGATGTTATACAAAGAACCAACATATTAAGGCAGCAAAGATCTAGATGTCATGACAAAGTGATCAAAGCCAATAAATTCAAGCCAAGTGATTAGGATCTTCCCTTTTACTCTAAATTCAAGGATTTTCAAAGAAAAATTCATACTCATTGGCTTATTCCCTATGAAATAGATGTTGTTTTTGATAATGGAGTAGTTAGAATCAAAACTATTGATGAAGAAAAAACTACCTCCTATTTAATGTTCATAAATTAAGGTTATATCATAAACCATTTACAAAAGAAGAGTTTGTCAAATATTTGCAAGATAATTTTGATATCAAGTTCAAAAAAGGAGATCTTTCTCCTCATCCTTCTACCCAATTGTAATTTTCTTTTCTCAAATTAAAAATTAAAATATATATATATATATATATATATATATATATAGACATGAAAACCAACATTGTTGGCATGTCTTTACTGAAAATCTTAACTGAAAACCAAGGAATCTTGGCGGTTTATATTTTCACATTCCTTGTCTTTTCCCCACTTTCTTGTTACCCCTATTTTCTTCTAATAAATTTCCAGGACTAAAGCAACACTTTTGAGGCCTAGTTTTCTTCAAAGTTTCATCAAAGAACAGTAGCAATAAAATCTCATTCGATCAGCAATAGAAAACTTTTGAAAAGAATAGTTATTGAGTCAATGACATTTTGTAGCCAACTTAAAATTTTGCATCCCAGATCAACCAACATTAAAAGAAGCATTAGCATACTCCATATCTACAGGAAAGAAAAATATATCAAATTTCAAAGAGGTATGTGTTAAGGTATGTAAGTAGGATTTTATATTATCTTTCATTCAAGAACATTATATTTTTAAACTCATTGAATGATCATGATACATATACTATAAAAATTGAGCAAATCCTAGACCTTCTAACACCTCCTACTGCTCCATGCTCTTCTCTAATCCCATTTTGAAACCCTAGATGATGGAAAATGTGGAGGGTGTCCTTCCCCCTCCCCTCCCTCCTTCTTCAGATGATGAGGCAACAGCCTTCCAGGCTCTAGTGGACTCTCTACCAAAACATCGGAAATCTCTGGGTAATCAGCCCAAATTTGTGAAAATAAATGAGTAAGTATGATATGTTTCTCTCCCAATTATGATCCAAGTGGATATTGGTGGCCACCTGCCAATTCCATGTGGACCCCCACCATTGTTTCTTTTAGTTTTTCAGTTTCTTTAATTGTAGCACAGTTTACTATTTTTAGCAATTTTTCGGGTCGTAAACTTCCGGAGCCATTTTTAGGACCTAAACGAAATTTTTTGGCAATTTACTGCCAACAATTTCTAACCTAATATCATCTTTTTAGTCATATTCCTCGGAGATATCTTTTCAATGGGTTATCATGCGCGTCAAACATAGATAATATGACCAAGTTGTGACCCCTGGAAGTTGGCTATCCAACTCACCCCAACGGGGGGCATAAACTCTTGGTGTTACATCTTCTCAGGTCAAGGTTTCGGTTGTTTATGGTTTTCTCTTATTGTTAAATAATAAAAAGGCCCTTCAGCCTCATTGTGACGTAATTCAGAGGCATGTAGCCACCACATCTCTTCTCAGAGATAAGCTATCATCGCTCGAGCTATTCTTATTTCCATTATGTTTGTAAGCATATTTCAGTATTTGATATTAATGAAATGAAGTGTTATTTCTACAACATCTTTGTACTTATGGTTATATCTATAATTTGTTGCATTCTTGTTTAAATGTGGATCAGTGGTATCAGATCAGTCTTCTCTTTCTCTGTTTTTCTTTACATGTCTCCAATGAGATCAGGATATAAGGAGTTAGGGCTTGAACTAGTCAAACCTTTGCAAGACCAACCTCGCAAATCTCGGCAGCCCCCCATGGCTGATGAAAAGAAATATGAGGGAGCAGGAGATCCTATCAAAATATTGCTGGAGGAATCCCTCGAGTGACAAAGGAATACGATGATGGACAATTGTTCCCAGATCCTTCAGCAGCTACCCAGGGGCGAGGCATCTACTTCCGGCAACTACTCTGGAAGTGCCACACCCTTTAAGGTACAAGTTAACTTTTACATTCCCATACTTGAGGGTCAGATAGATGCAGACACTATAGATAAATGGTTAAATTTGCTAGAAGGATATTTTTTCATTCATGATTTTTCCAGTCGAGAAAAGATCACCTTTTCACTTCTCAAAGCAGACCCCCACGTCAAGGGCTGGTGGTAAACCTACTGTGAGAAGAAGTATGAAAGTATGAACTCATTGTTTTGAGCCGCACCCACTTGGAACTCATTCCAAGATGCCATCAAGGAGCAATACTACCCTGTCAAGAGCTATGAGGATAAATGCATAAAGTGGACAACGCTGCAATAGGGAAGGGACCAAGATGTGCCGAAGTTTCCCAATTTTTTTCATACCCTTTGCACGAAGTTGGGTATTAAGGATTCTAAGAAGAATTTGGTTCTCAAGTACCTTGGTTTCCTGCACAGGTACATCCAGGACGAGATGGAATTCCTGGACATCTCCTCGCTTGGCACGGCATACTGATATGCAGTCAAGATCAAGCAAAATTTTAAACAAAAGAAGTGAGACTTTCGATCTGTGAATCCAAAGCAAGGGAAAGGTGCCCCCAAACCATAGAACAAAGGAAAAAGCCAAGGCAAGGTGGCCCCGGACAACCTATCAAAGCCACAAGAAAAGAACAATGTTGCGAAGCCAAAGAAGGACATGGAAAAGTGGTGTGAGTTCCATAAGAGCTCCACTCAAAACACAAGTGAGTTTCAAGCCAAGAAATCAGTAGTGGCCGAGCTAAAGGCTTCGAAATCAGATACATGTTACGACTCTGAGTCAGACCTGACAAGGGGAATGAGAAAGGGAAGCAGATTAATGATGTGGAGCCCAATGCCATAGTTTCCACCATGAAGATCCTGAAGGAGGAACCCAAAGATACAGAGGAGGAGGAGCGCCTCTTCCACTCCCATATGTGGGTAAAGGGTTCCCCGCTATAGTTCATTAAGTGTCATATTGCAAGGTTATTGGAAAAAATAGGTATTTAATCATCTTTTATTAATATTTTCCTTGTTTCTTTATTATTTGATTTAATATTTCCAAAATCTACTGAATTGCATCAATTCTGCAGCTAATAATCGATTCTAAACCTTACTTGAATAATCTACAGGTTCTGAAACATCAGTTGAGGAATGAGGCTTATGAAAAGGTAGCTGGAAACCAGCACAATGATATCCACCTATTCCTCTAATTTGGCAAGGTGATAAGGACGCACGTATGAGCAGGTCAATGTAGAAGTCAACCCAATGGAATAGACTGAATACAATTCAGGCGAACAAGAAGATCGTTGATTGAAGTTGATATTTGGCCTCATTATTTGCTTGAATCATTATTTTATTTAAACAATTTTATTTTAATATGTTCTTTTGAGAAGGATAGGCTTAGAAATCTCCAAACAGTTTAACTAATGAGGTTATAAAACCTGCCTCTCGGCACGATGATACACATGACGGGTTATTATTTTAAAAACTCTTTGCAAATGATTAATTGAGCTCTTGATTCCACTATGTTGTGCGTATAAATTCATGGTTAATATTTGTTGATATCTGCATAACTACACTCACAAGAGGGCCCCTCAGAGCTGTAAGTTTTCATTTTTATTTATGGTTAAGTTTTTTGTTTCATAGGATTAAGTTATCACAACGATTATAACTTTGATTTTTAGAATAGAAATAGTAACAGTTAAGATAGAATTTGTTATAGATTTTTTTTTACAATTCTTTCTATGGAATTTCCTTTATAAATTTAATCTCGTTGTTTGAATGATGAAGAAAATAATCAAAGGGATTTATTATGCACATGTAAATTTTGATTGATAGATAGAAAGTAGAATCATTTGATTTGGAATTTGTAATTAATTCAAAGTTTTATTTTGGATAGTGTGAAGAAGATTTTGATTTTGCTAGTGTGATATTTATTTCTACACTTTAAGATTAGCTTTATTTTCTGTCAGTGTGAAGAAGATTAAGATTTGATTTTGCTATTTATTTATGCACTTCAAATTAGCTTTATTTCTATCAATGTGATACTTTCCTTTCCTGCAACAGTGGAAATCATTTTTACTTTGAGTGATTCTTAGATAACACATGTGCAAGAAAAAATCCTGATTCAATTTGAAAATTACTCACATAATAAAGAATCCTAGCACAAATGATGCACATAAACTTCATCAGTTTACAAGCCTTGGTCTATAATTTAAGAAGTAATTTAAGAGAAATTACAGTACCAACATTTTGGCATCATTTACGGGGAAGTGTATATAGGATTTATTTTTTTAGAAGTCTTTTCATTAAAAAAAAATAATAATAATAATATATGTATTCATAGGGAAAGAGATTCTAGGGTAGGTTTATAAGTAGAGGTAGGAGTTCAATTCCAACATCACCGCTCACCCCACCAAGAGATCGAAGTGTGGCACCATCCCCTGAAACTCATATTCCATCATTTGCTGGTAGACATAAACTTTCTGAGTTACATAGATCTAAAATCCAACCGAAATATTCGCCAACTTCCTCTACCGAAGTCGTAGTAGACGAACCTACATCCCCAATAGAAGGAGTAACCTTTCTATCTTCAACTGGAGCATAACCTATAGGACAAGAATTGGAATTCCCTAGTGAAGAGGAAGAAGAAAAATATTTTATTCCAATGGTATAAGAACCAGAAGATGAGCTAGAAAATACAATTGAAGAAACTTATATTAGCTCTAAGGAATCTACAATGGTAGGGGAAGGAGAATGAGAAGTACATAATGTGAATGGTGAACTTAGTATTAGAGGTGGAGGAAGAGGTGGTAGAGGAGATACAGAACCTTTTGGGTTTCCCATCTTAGATGAAGATGCCATAGTTACAATGAATAATATCTCACCCTCAATCCTCCCTAAAATCCATGGAATAGGACATGAAGATCCTAAAACATTTCTTTTTTATTTTCAAGTCTTGTGTAGATATTATGACTATTTTCTTGATTCCTAAAAATTGAATTTGTTTCCAGATACTCTTAAAGGCGGAGCACTTAAATGGTTTATGGGATTAGGAACACATACCATATGAACATGGGAAGAAATGAAAAATGTGTTCCTATAAAAATACAAATATTATTGTATGCATCATAACCTTAAATATGAAGTTTTTAAAATGATGCAAAAAGAGGATGAAAATCTTGAGGATTTGGTTGAAAGATTTGCTTATAATGTTAAAAGGGCTAAAAGGCATAATCTAGATGAAGAAACTCTGAAAGCTCTTTTGCTAAAAGCCATTAGAGATGAGTGGATAGATATTCTCAATCTAACAGGAAAAGGAGATGTTTCTTAGTTATCATTTAGATAAAAATTTTAACTATGTACACACATTTCAAGAGGTAAGACTAGAACCGAGAAAAATCCAAGAGACCCTGTTATGTCTAGGATTAATAAATTCGCAATTGGGAAAGTAAGTAGAGCATAAATAAGCAATTGTCTTGAAAAATTAAAAACATATATTTTAGGGAGTCTTATTGAACAAATAGATACCCTTAAGATTCAAAACAATCAAAAAGTTGAAAATGTTGCATTATCATTTTTTTCCTAGATGAAGGAAGAAACATGCTCTAAGAGAATGTCCACTTGATAGTGTATAAATATGTGTTATCTTTGCAGAAATTCATAACACAAAGGAATTCCCTCCAATCCGTGGACTTAAAACAACCTTGCAAAATGAAGTTGAAACAAGCCAAGTTGAGTCACTTTGTTTTATTGGTAAAATACCATGGCCACCAAAATAGCTAAACATAGTACAAGGTCTTAATCCTTCATATCAATCATATACACAACCTCAGAACAATTGGAATACTCTAATGCCTTGGAAAAATTGGCCACCTAAAAATCCATTATGGACACAGGTTGGCAGTATCCTCCTAGGAATCCTCGGTATAATCAATTTCAACAACCATTCATCCTATATCAACTTCCACATTAACCTCATCTATTAAACTACTTTCCACAATCTCAAATTCAAACTCAACCTTCTAACCAACCACTTCCCTTACCATCCACATCATACCCCCAAAAAAACAATCAACTACTTGCTCGGCCACTTCCAAATCTGAATAATAAAAAATAACAACATGTTTACAATATAGGTGGTCATAATTTCCAAGCTTGCATGATAACTCCATTAGATCTAAATAATGTCCAATTTAGATGTCATAGAGTTTTGGAAAATAAGATACCATCTGTTGTTATTCAAGAATCTAGAGAGGATGAACTCCTTGAGAAAGAAACATCTCTTAATCAAGAAGAAATTCCTCAGAAAGAAAACACTCCTACAAATGATACTTCAATAAACTCAACTCCCATTATAGAACAAAACTTTTGTTTCTATTCAAAATCCACCTTTTCTTGAAAGACTAAAAATTGAAAAGGGAATAGAAAAACAAATTGTGTTGCCTGAATATGAGATGGTAGATGAACTGAAGAATGTTTGCATTAAAATTACTTTGTTACAAGCTATAAGGGAAATGCCAATATTTGCAAAGACAATCAGGGGGTTAAGCATTAAAAACCCAGGAACAAAAAGAAAAGAAGTTTAAAAAATCCAGTTAGTTGGAAAAATTGTAGATATTATGATGGGAAAACCAACAGTTCAGAAATATCTAGATCTAGGTAGCCCCATTGAAAAAGCACACATTAATGGTTAAGAAAAGTTCTTCGGCGTAAATCACATGATATAATATTTGTCGACGCGTTTCGAACCAACAAGTGTGGTTCATCGTCAGGACAAGTTGAAGAACCAGATCATAGCTACATATTAAATAGGGAGAGCAGATCATCCAACGGCTAGGTTTGACAAAAAACGTCTATATTGAAAAAACGGCTATATTCGGATAGACTTGATAAACGGATAAGATTGACCAAGAACGGTTAGTTTTGACTATTCAATATGTTTAATTAAATAATATTATTATGTTATGATCCTAGTATTAAACCTGCTATCACTGGTATTATACCTATTTATTAAAATGTAATATAATTATTTATTTTTAGTAATTATTTAACTTATTAAAATTAATAATATTTTATTTAATTTAATTTATTATTAATTTAATAAAAATCCACGTATATAAATATATGAATATATTAATAAATACAACTATATTAGTCTTTTTAATAAAAATATACTCTTTATCTTTTAAATATATATTTATTATTTACATAACCATAATAATGTAGTGTTATGGTTAATTAATAAGTTATTTAAGTAATATTTCTAAATTACAAAATATTAAAAATTAATATTTAATATTTTAAGTTAGTATTAATTTTTTATTTATTTATTTATTATTTTATGAATTATTAATATATTAATAATAATGTTTAACTTATTAATAAATTTAACTTATTAATATATTAATAATATTTAGCTTATTAATATATTAATAAGTTAGTTAAGTATTAAAGTAAAATTAATATATTAATTTTTTAATTATTATAATAGGAACCTGTATTACACGTTCTAGGGAAATTAGTAATAGTGAGGATTTACTATATTGTTATTATTAATATAATAATAGTATTTTATTAAGGGATGGGTAGCTACTTAACATAGATTTATTAAAAAGGTCATCTAAATATGCTAATTAAATATCTTATGCTATATAATTTAACCCTATAAAAAGGGAAAGAAAAGGATAAAAAGAAATCAAGGAAGATTTCCAAAGAGGATCAAAGAACTAAGGCTAAAGAAAGAAGGTTAAAGGATAACAAGGGGAAGTCCCAAGAACAAGTTATTAAAAGAGGGAGGGGAGGAAGGGGAGGAAACGACTAGGAGGCAATGGCCAGGACCCAGCAACTACTAATCCTCGAATCGTCATCTCTATTGAGATTGCTTGGCCTTCTTTCTATCTCGATGGCTTCCCTAAATTTTCGGTGGTGGAACTGCGAAACTCTAGCAATAACATTAGCCTCCTCAATACAAACATGATATTTGGTCTTCTCTGCATGCTCTACAAGTGCGGAAGATGTAGTTCTCCTTTGATTAATATCAGCTGCATTTTCACTAATTCTTTGATTAATGGAGCGTCCAGTCTCACCAATATAGGGGGTCCCACAAGAACAAGGAATAATATAGATCCCCTTCATGTCCTTCGGGTCAATAGGATCCTTCACTGAACAGAGGGACTTAAGAATGGTGTTAAGGGGTCTAAATGTCGAGGGAACATTATGCCTCCTAAGAATCCTTGCAATCTTATCAATGGTCCCTTGAACAAAAGGTAAATGGACCCCTAGGACTCGTTCTTTAGGTTCTTTTTTAACTTTCAAATTTTTTGAAGCCTTGAGGAAAGCCTTCTGACCAAGGTGTCTACTATAACCATTCTCAACAAAGACATTAAGGGGATGGGATTTTTCCTTCTCAAATCTCTTTTCATCAGAGATCCTTAGGGCCTGAATAGCAAGTGTGTTGAGGACACCCAACTTTTGAGCTGGGAAATGATGGAAACTGGCATGGATATATTGCTTCGTATGCATTTCCTTCCGGAATACTTGGTGGGAGATATTGCTCCGTATGCATTTTCTTCCAAAAACATTGATCGATTTAGGAGTAGTTATTAATATCATGAGTAAACAAACTATGGATCAGTTAAAATTTTCCAATATTCAATACACACCAATATTATTAAAGTTAGCAGATAGATCTGTTATCAAACCATATGGTGTGTTAGAATATATATCTATCTCCTTATATTCTTCGGAATACCCTATTGATTTTATGATTTTAACTCCCAAGAATAATTTAGGAGGACACCATTAATTCTAGGCAGACCATGGTTAGCTACAACTAATGCTTTTATAAGTTGTAGATCTAGTGATATGTTTATCTCTGATTGAAGCTCTACTAATAAACTCACACTATATCCTCCTACAAAAGTAACAATAGAAGTAGAAAGTGAAGTTCGGATAGATGATGATAAAGAATACTTTGATATACAACCAATATTTGCTACTTCCCAAATAGATGAAGAAGATCAAATTTTAAATTTAATGAATAATAATGATTATTCCACATATTGTGAACAAGATAAAAACTCTCAAGAAAAATGCAATGTTGAATATGTATCATCTCATCAAATGGCTTTACATTCTATGGAAAATTTTGGCAATTATTTAATAGAAATATTTCTAGGAAAAACTTTGAATATTAATGATAATCTGGAAGAATCCTAAAAGAAAGAATTGATAAAGATGTTATAATAACACTCCTTTTCTTACGCAAGGAAATACACTGATATGAAATGAATTTATCCTAATACTTGTATGCATCATATCTATATTGAAGAAACTTCCAAACCAGCTCGACAACCCCAAAGGAGGATGAATCCAAATCTAAGGGAAATTGTTAAAGAGGAGTTAAAAAAAATTGTTGAATGTGAATTTAATTTACCCAATATCAAATAGTTATTAGGTCTCACCATTAGTGATCATTCCAAAGAAAAATGGAAAATGGAGACTATGCATCAATTTATAGGGAATTGAATAAAGCTACCTTAAAACATCATTTTCCGCTTCCCTTTATAGATCGAGTCCTTGCTACATTGGAAAGGGAAAAGTATTTTTCATTCTTGGATGGTTTTAGTGGATATAACCAAAACCAAGTAGCTCCAAAAGATCAAGATAAAAAAACTTTCACCTGTCCATGGGGAACTTATGCTTATCAGATACTTCCTTTTGGATTATATAATGCACCTGCAACATTCCAAAGGAAAGTTCTAAGCATTTTTTATCTAGTTCGTGATTGTGTGGAAGTTTACATGGATGATTTTATTGTTTAAGGGAATTCTTTTGAGGAAGCTCTCGAGAATTTGGAAAAAGTTATCATTGTATGTAAAGAAACAAATCTATCATTAATCCATGAAAAATGTTTTATGATGTTCACCAAGGGAATTGTTTTAGGCCACCACATTTTAGGAGATGGAATTATAGTTGATGCATCTAAAGTAGAAGTTATTTCCAAATTACTAGTTCCTACATGTCAAAGAGATGTTAGAATTTTTCTTGGTTTGACTGGTTATTATATAAGATTCATAAAAAAGTTCACAAAGATAGCCTATCCACTTTTCAAAATACTTACAACAGATTGTGAATTCATTTGGAATTTTGATTGCCAAAAAGATTTTGAAACCTTAAAAGAAAAGATTTCTAAAGCACCCATCTTAAGAGGACCAAATTGGAGTCTCCCTTTTCATATTTCAACCAATACTTCAGATATAACCTTAGAAATGTATTGGGACAGAAATATTTGACTCCTTATGCCATTTATTACATGAATAAAAACTTGACCCCTGCAGAGTTAAATTATATTGTAATAGAAAAGAAGGTTTTAGCTGTTGTACATGCCATTAATAAGTTTTGACATTATATCACTAGTTATGAAACTTTTTTTCAAACAGATCACTCTGCAATTAGATATTTAATGGATAAATCAATTACTAATGATAGAGTTACAAGATGGTTATTGTTATTACAATAATTCAATATTACTATTTTGGATAGGCCTGGAAAGGAGAATATAGTTGTTGATTTTATATCTAGAAACCAAAATGATAATAAGGATGTTCATGTAAAAGATAATTTTATTGATGAATATCTTTTTGCAGTATCTATTAAATCTCCTTGGTTTGCAGAAATTGCTAACTATTTGGCCACAGGAAATTTATTCAAACCAATGCATCTTATTCATGGATAAATGGAGAATTATACAAAACAAAGCCTGATTTAAGTCATTTGAAGATGTGTCAGAGAAGATGAAGTACCATAAATATTAAAGGCTTGTCACATGAACCATGTGGATGACATTTTTTTGATAAAATGACTACCTATAAAATCCTTCTCTTAGGATATCATTGGCCTTCTCTTTTTAAAGATGCCAAAGAATATGTTAAGAGATGTGGTAGTTCATGGATAAATGGAGAATTATACAAAATAGAGCCTGATTTAAATCATTTGAAGATTTTTCAGAGAAGATGAAGTACCATAAATATTAAAGGCTTGTCACGATGAACCATGTGGATGACATTTTGTTGATAAAATGACTGCCTATAAAATCCTTCTATTGGGATATTATTGGCCTTCTCTTTTTAAAGAGGCCAATGAACATGTTAAGAGATGTGGTAGTTGTCAGAGAATGGGAAAGCCTATTCCTTCATATGAGATGCCTCTACAACCTCGGGTACTTATTGAACCATTTGAAGAGTGGGCTCTAGAATTTGTTGGTACAATCAATCCACATCAAGTCAAAAAAGGTACATTCTTGTTTATAGAAATTATGTTACGAAATGGGTGGAATCTAAATCACTTCCTTTTTCTACTAAAAATGTTGTAGTTTCATTTCTTTTTTAGGATATATTCACTCGTTTTAGTGTTCTAAAGGAAATTGTGATAGATCAAGGTACTCAATTTACATCCAAGTTGGTGCAAAAGATATTGGAGTAATACAAAATCAAACATCAAAAATCAACTCCATATCATCAGCAAGCAAATGGACAAGTTGAAGCTACTAATAAAGTACTTGAAGCAATTCTTACCAAAACTATACATCTGCATAGAAGGGATTGGGCAAAAAAACTTACAGAATCTTTATG
The DNA here is from genome assembly GCA_000404065.3 of Pinus taeda. NCBI lineage: Eukaryota > Viridiplantae > Streptophyta > Pinopsida > Pinales > Pinaceae > Pinus > Pinus taeda. Next base: position 28,962 of record APFE030259574.1, read on the forward strand.
GGCATATCGTACCACATTGAGAAACATAATAGGACATACTCCTTATGAACTTGTTTATGAGAAGAAAGTCTTGTTTCCTGTTGAGTTCCAAACAAAAACCTTCAAAATAGCAATCAAATTGGGTCTTGATCTATCATAAGCCCGAAAACAAAGAATGGAGCAATTGAATGAACTTGATGAAATACGACAAGATTATATTCACAAAACCAACATAGTTCAACAGCAAAGATCCAGATGGCATTATAAGTTTATCAAAGATAAGAAGTTCCAGCAGGGTGACTGGGCATTACTTTTTTATTCAAAATTTAAATATTTTCAAAGAAAATTTCAAACTCATTGGCTTGGTCCTTATTAGATTGAAACTATCTTTGATAATGGAGCAGTTAGAATTAAAACCATTAATGAAAAAAAGTAACTTTCCTTGTAAATGTTCAAATATTACAAATATATCATAAACCATTGAAAAAGGAAGAGTTCATTATAATCTGCAAGATAATCTTGATTTGAAGTTAGTCAGGGAATATTTGTCTTCCTCTCTAGCTTAGATTTCTACTTTTTATTTAAAAATAAATAAAGAAAATAAATAAATTATATAT
>APFE030259580.1:2526-18095 GCA_000404065.3 Pinus taeda
CAACTGTCGCTTTAGGAGAATCCTATTGGTTAAGGATTTGGTCATGTACAGTTTCTCCAGTTTCGTCCACAAACCAGTAGTTGTTGTCTCCGACACGATATTAAACAAGACATCATCCGCCAGACATAGTCGAATAACACTTATTGCTCTTTCATCCATATCAGCCCACTCATTATCTGTGATGTTGTAAGGCTGTTTGGATTTTCCTAACAACGCCTTTGCCACACCATGTTGGACAAGCAGATCGTACATCTTCACCTTCCAGATCTCGAAATTATTTTTGCCATTAAACTTCTCGATTTCAAACCGGGCACTCTGAGTTTTCGCCATCTTGTATCAACCAAAAAACCAATCTCCAATTCCAACTAGTTAATCAATTAAATAAAGATTTAATACACAATGCCTTTGCCTTCTATTAAAAAAACGTTTTTCTGTACCAAACTGCAAATATAAAATAAAAAACCAAACAACAATTGCAGTTTTACCATATTCCACGTCAATCCCAAAACAAAAAATAACTCAGCGCAAAATATGCGACTGGAATTCACCATGTGAATACACATGTGCTCATCGTTTTCCACAGGCAGTTTAAAAAAAAAAACGTTCTGCGCTTCTGAAGGGTCTTGATAAGGAATCCTTTGATTATCTTATATCCCGTGGCAATAGTATCCAGTTGCAGTGTCAGTCCAGGGATTGGAACTGTCGTCGCCTTAGAGTTTGGTAGTTGAGCTACGACTCCAAGCGTATGGGGTGACAATGTGGGAGGGGATGCCCAGAGACAAAGTGGTCATAGTTAATCGCATCTAACAACCACGAACCGTCTGCAGGTAGTTCATAATAAGTAAGTATTTGAGGTCCACCGCCTCACGTTTTGCTTGTGCTGGAAGAACACGCACCAGCGGCCAATACGACACGCCAATTAACCACCGTAGGTCTATGCAGCAATGTTTAATCCATCGCAAGCCCACGCAGGTACATTCAGCGCGCAGGTAAATTGGCATATGATATTTCCACAGCCTCAGTCCAACGCAGCACCAAGAAACGCGCAAACAGATTACGCCACTCCTCCGCTGCGCCACGCCTCCAACATGCTCTGATACCACTTGTTAGAGCCAACAGTGCACAGCTAAATAAATGACAAAAAACAGCATATAAAATCATACACAAAAGACATAACCATTTAACGTGGTTCACCCAACCAATCTGGGCTACGTCCACCAAACAGAGGCATCGACAATCTTATTATTAATCAGGAGATTACAAAACAATTTCTTCCTCACACTCACAAACTCTCATCCAATATCTGTACGGGCATATATTTTATAGCCAAGAGAATCTAACTGACTCATAAATCCACTCATAACAAATATAGGATACATTAACTCTTTCCCAACTAACTGGAGCTAATATAACAACAAATCCTATTGTTGTCATACATTTGAGATTTTTCACTAATTTATGAAAACAGAAAATCTCAACATAACAAAACTTCACTTAAAAAATGCCTTCTGCTTTGTATATTGCAACTTTAAGGAGCTAATAAAGCTAAAGATCATCGAAATCTCAAGGGTCAGTAAAGTTTTAAATATCTTACGATAGAGTTAATAATTTTTTTAATATATAATTTAATTATATAGTTGGTGCGAAATTTTTCTTAATTAATTTAAATTAAAATGATATTAATATAAGCTCAAATACCTACGGTAGAGTTAATATTTTTTAATATATAATTAATTATATAAGTGTGCGAAATATTCTTAATTAATTTTAAATAAAATGATTAATATAGGTCAAATTTTTCAAAATCTTTGTTCTTAATAATGATTATTTTATTTATAATAAATAAAATTGGTTGAGGTGTGAATTTTGTTAGAGCGTAAAATTAAAAAAATTAATAAGAGGCAAACATTCACATGTCTAAAATCATAGAAAAGAACAAGTTCTCCACAGACATATATATATATGAACAAGTTCTCCACAGACATATATATATATATAAAAGTTTCAAACAAGGCAAGATGCTGATTCTTATTAATTAAATGGGTGACATGGTGTTCTCAACAGTCATTGTGATATTTTCAAGACATCAAAAATATCCGGCAACTTATTCACTCTCTCTCTCTCCCCATGTTTACAGGGAGTAGAGGCATGAAGAAGATAGACTCGAACGTTGAAACAATGAATTGAGGATCTTGAAACTTTTTTTTAGGAGACTTTGAAAGACTATAAAATATTTTCACACACATTGTTTCAAACCTGATAAGAGACTGATTAGGGTTGTTTTCTCTTTTTCAGATGAAACCTTATAATTATCATATTCCTATCAACGCTAACTGATAAGAGACTGATTAGGGTTGTTTTCTCTTTTTCAGATGAAACCTTATAATTATCATATTCATGTCTAAGGGTATATTTTTACTATAATATATATATATAGATATATATATAATATATTATTTTGCAAGATCTTGGAAATACGACTTCTACATGGATGGCCTTGTCCAGTATAATAGATTAGTTTCATCATATTAACTTCCTAATATTTGTTGATGTGACTTTGTTACAAAACAATATGATCCATTTATTTCTTTTTATGGGAATCTTTTGCCACGCATATATAAATGTAATTTTGTTATTATATATAATAAAATTACTTTGGGAAAAAAATCACGAAGAGCTAATTAAGATTAAGGAACTGTTTTGCAACTATCTATGAACCATGTTATGGAGATACTAAGAAAGAAATAATCTGTTGTAGTTCTCACATACTTTTGCTCTTTTTCAACAAATAGTGCAACATGTAGTGTTAACATGTAAAAAAGCTTCAGTGTTCCTTGGATTAGGCAAGTGCCCAGCAAAAAAATTATGAATTCTTAAAGGGAAAACTATTGTTATTTTGCAATTACTAGAAGAGGAGATATGTTTACATTAGTTTGTTGGCTAGAATACAGTTCATCAATGAACAATGCAACCTAGAATTACAGCTTGAACGGTGGTACCATTATCTCCTCATAGCTTGAACGGTAGTACCATTATCTCCTCATATAGTTCTATGATGGGTATCGTTGGGAAAGTTACGTTGTTATTCCTTTTATCAAAGAAAATCGCAATCAATGGGTGGTGATATTTCTTATGCATTAAGTAGGACTTAATTTCATCTTCATAATCGTAATTTGTATATACTATAGAATTGATGGATTTAAATGGCAATGGAATTCTTCAGTAACAATAGTTTCATTAGAGTGTATGTAGTTTCATTATAGTGTATGATTTACGTAAAGCATATCTTTATTAATTTTTTAAATGTATTACTTAAAAAAAATAAACTTTATTTCTCTTTTTATGGTTACTTAGAAATAATATTTGTTTTGAAATTAAAGATAGTGCCAAAACTCATAATTAAAATTTAATAGGATATTAACGTGTTTGGCATTTTATATCTAATAACATGTTCTTCTATCTTGCATAACCAACCATTCTCTACTTTCTTGGTCATCACATAAATTGAAAATATAATTCTTAAACAACATCCTAGGTAGTTATCTCATTACCTTTACTTATTAATTTTCTTCTTGGTGTCTTCTAACCTAGACAAACTTGTACGTTAGGAGTATTATTAGTACAGATAGGTTAACTAAATACTTTTAGGTCCAAAGGTTTTTCGCCACAATTCTACAATAATTCCCATACTAGAGCAAGAATTGCATTTGTCAATGGGTAGTAGGAAGGATATTGTAAGAGTATTATATTACTCACATTTTTGTGTAAAAGTACATAGAAAGCTTCCCTTATATAGCAATGGAGGAGGTCGGGTAGTAGGAAGGATATTAGGAAGGATATTGTAAGAGTATTATATTACTCACATTGTTGTGTCAAAGTACATAGAAAGCTTCCATTATATAGCAATGGAGGAGGCCCAATGTCAGATAATGATAGTAGCTACGACAATTAGGTACATGAAAGTCCCTATGTGAGCTTAAAACTCACCATACTTAGCTCATGTGGAAATGAAGCATTGGAAAAGACAAACTCCAACACCCCCCCTTAAGCGAAGCATAGGGAGTAACTAAAGAGAAAATAAAACAAAGAATGGGTCGGGGCAACAAGGCCTGATTAGGTACCCATGTACAAACTCTCATAAGCAAAGAAAGAGAGAAAAACCCATAGGAAAAAACTCCCTCTTTTGCCCCCTCGCCTCCCCAAAAGAGAGAAAGAAGCGAATTCTCAAATGATCATGGAGCTAAAATTGTAGATCCCATAACAATCCACTCAATGGAAAGAACATAGGCCTACTCCAATCAAGAAGTACAAAATGTTGAAGTACCAAAATTTTGAAGATGAGAGTTGTGAAACCTCAATGAGGTTAGTCAATCTAAGTAGGATTGTTGCAGAGGCACAATGGTGGCAAACACTGTCAACTTCTCCAAAAAATGCTTCAAAGAAAATAGGTGTCAATAAAGAACTAGGATAAAGGCTTCAAACATAAGAAACATCATCAACCAACCAACAAATAATGAGGCTTGTAATTATGACAATCTTAACTCAAACACTATACAACAACACTCTTGAAGTTGTTTGAACATTGCCACCATCATACTAATCAAACACAAAAAAATGACAACAATATTTGTCACCATCTAACTAACCCCTAAAACACGACTAAGGGAACAATGACAATCAAAAATGAATAATTGATGTAATACAATGATATGAATTCTTCAAGCATTGTTTCAAATGATGCCATGACCATTCATCAATCCATCCACAAATTATCTTGATGGTTGGCATTGGTCCATAATTCATTCTCTCACATCTCTTCTGTAACGATCTGAATGTTGGACTACTAATTTACCAATAATATTGATGTTTGGGTAATTTACTATGATGAGGTTGTGCAGATGGCTCAGTTTTTGCCTCTACAGACTCAAATTTGAGTGCAACGATATTATCATTTGGACTAACATCAACAACCATGTCTTTGATCTGTTTATCATAATCAACAAGCAAATTTTCTTCAAGCACCTCACAATTGGATGTAGGTGATGAGATAGTAGCACGATCATATCCAAAACCTGCTCTTGATGTCTACATTATAGGGTTAATATGAGAATAATTCCCTATCCATTCTTCCCAAGTCCTCCTCCAGAGTATCCCATTTTACTTAGAAATCGAGACCCAATACTAGTTGTATGGTTTTCAAAAATGGTTGTGGCAAAGGCATGTGATGAATCATCATCTATATCAGCCATCTGACAATCAATATAATCAAGTGTGGAAGAAGGAGAGGTTGTCAACTTAACATCAATTATCTCCATCTCAAATTTTTGAAGACAACTAACTTCCAATTGAAGTTCCTGCTTGTATTCTTGCAGTTGTTTAATAGTCTCATCCTCCTCAATCAATTGTTGTGACAAAATTTGATGTTGTTCCAACATTGATTCTTTTAAAGAGAAAATTTCCATAACATGTTGACTATTTTTGTCTTCCAGATGCTTCTTCAAATTTTGTGTTCCCGAGTCAAAAAAAGACACAACTTCCTCCTGCAAGTCATGAAGGAGGTCAATCTTCTCTTGAAATTCATCTGCAAGATCTAGAAGTATTTTCACATGGTCAATTCCAAATTGTCAACCTTCTAGATTTCCTTAGCTATTGAAGTTTGCAACCTATTCTTAAGAGTTGCATTCTCTACGTGCAATACAGTTACGATTGAATGCAACTGAAGGACCTCTTTACAAAGTTCATCTACTTTCTTCTTTACAAAGTTCATTTGCTTCCTTCTTCTCATGAAGCTCGTACAATCTTTTACCCATATTCAAAAGACCAAGTTGGAAAATTTATTTCCACTAGCCACAGAGACAAAAAAATGTCGATGATGACAACAATAATTTCTTTATGCTTCCAATTAGGAGACTAATCCACCTAGTTTTGCATGACTAGCCAACAAGTGTTTCATAACTTCCCACTGAATATATGGCTACTTTCCACTAGGCGTCATCCCCAAAATTTCAAAACTTTAACAAAATAATGGTTATTTCCCAAAAATTTAACAAGGGGAAATACAAAAAGGAAAAAGCTTGGTCAATTTCCTTTTCCTTTAATTCAAAGTGTTTTTCTTCCCTCTTTTTTTAACTTAGTAAAAAAAATCAATAATTTTTTTAGTTTTTTAATCGAAAAAAAATTGGCCATGGTTTAAGCACTTGAAAACCATCTTATCATTTTTTTTTTTTAATAAAATACCTTTCTCTTTGTTAGATATTAGACTTTTGTGATCCATATTGCAAATAAGAATGTCTTTCAGATTAATCACATTATAAGGATTTGGTCAATGTTTTCGAACCAACTAATGTGGTTCATCCTCAGGACAAAAGTGAAATAATCAAATGCATCATGGTCGAGAGTTAGATGTTAGGAATTAGTTATTGAATATTAAAATAATATTAGTTATAACTACTGTTTTTTTATAATATATTTACCACATTAGTATATTATAATATATATAAAAAAAACTATTTAATATATAGAATTAATAAAATAAAGTCAATAATTGAATAAGGAAAATTAATTAGAAAGTTAGAAATTAATTGGAATAAGTTATATTTTAGTAATAACTAATTAAAAAAAAATAAAAATTATTATCAAAGTATTAATTAAGAAAAAATATTATGCTAAGAATTTATGGTAATTTTTTAATTTAAAAAATAAAAATACAATAATAAATAAATAACATGGAAAGGGGTAGCAGGGGTGGATCAGGAAGAGAGGGTTGGAATCTAGTTCCTACTTAACTTCCAACCATCATCCCTGTTGAGATTGATTGCATGCTTCTCAATCTCAATAGCCTCTCTTAGCTTCTTATGGTGGAAGTGATCAAACCTAGCAATGACTTTGGAATACTCAATGCAAACATGGTGCTGGATATCTCCCCATGTTTAGCTAGAGTTGATGAGCGAGAACATTGTGCCTAATGATTGTTGCATGCTCTTGGATTCTATGGTTAATGGAGTGACCACATTCTTCAATGTAGGTAATCCCATAGAAACAAGGAATCGAGTAGACCCCTTTCATGTCTTTAGGGTCTACAGGGTCCTCAACATATCTAAGATAATCTCTAATGGTATTAAAGGATTTGAACAGAGCACAAACTCTATTGTTTTTAAGAATATGGGCAATCATGTCAGTGGCCCCTTGGATAAATGGAATCCTCACCTTAGAGATATGATCATCATGAGTGGACTTAACCCTTGATTCTTTATGGGCTCTTTGAAAGGCCTTGAGACCTTAAGTTCTATTATAGCCATTATTTTCAAAGACTTTAAGAAGAACTTTCTCCATCCTTAAAAGAAATTGTGGGAAAATTGATTATGTAAAAGTTATGTATTGCGTTGAATAAATTTATAAAAGGGAAATTTAATTAGAACTTACAATACAAATTTTAACTGTATCCCTTTTGTTGACTGTTGAATTTGTTAATTGATGTCTCTAATGCAACATTGAACTATTGATTGAAGACAAATATCATTTTTCGCAGCTTTGGCAAGGAAGCTTCTTCAGCTCAGAGATAGGAGATGTGAATCTCTCCTTTGAGAAGGAGAAAGAGGTGACTGACCACTCGAATTAATACCAACATGAATTTAGCCCCCAAAAAATAGAGGCAATTGCTTTGATCTTCATAGGAAGACTAGATGTTTATTTGTGTATGAAATTTGCTTCCCCCAAGCAATCATTAAATGCTTCAAGCTATCAGTATCTAAACCTCGATTGCCATTCCTTGCAAAGAAGAGTGCCTTCTTCCTATGATTCCTGAAGTGTGCTTTCTGGAGACGGTCTCGACAACTTCTATAATGCTTCATGTTTAAAATATGGTGTTAATGTAGATGTTTGGACTATGATCCAGAATCACTCTCCTTTGTACCCTTACACCATTAATAAATCACTTTGCACAACACCGTAGGTTAAATCTGGTGTCGGTAACAATGGCCATGAGTTGATATTCATATGGAGATCCTTGAATCAATCCCAATTCTATTGGCATATGACCCTCCTGTGAAAAGAGAATTTCAACACGAAAACCAGGGAAGATTTTAAGAACCACCCTAAATTTATATATATAATAAATGGGTGAATCTCCATGATACATAGGAAAAATGGGAGGCGATTTTATCACTAAGATAATATATATATATATATATATATATAATATATATAGTATATATAATATAATAATATATATATATATATTAATATATATATATTAGATATGGCGAATTCTCACTCAGATTAAATATTATCTTGTAAAGTCATATGGTGAATCTTTCACTGAATTATAAAATCTTGTAAGATCTAGGGAAATCTTTCATTGGAATATAAGGCATTGTGAAGTCTTGGTGAATGTTTTGTTTAAAGTATGAAACCATATATGAAATAATAAAACAATTCTGTAAACTGTAAATATAACATACATGTTTGGATAAAAATAAACATAATTTTTTCACTTCATACAACAATTGACAAGTTTTAGTGGCCCATGTTTGTATGGTAGGGAGATTAAATGTTTTCTCTTACCACTAACTACCACTTTTGCCAACTAAAATTTATTTTATTCCATACACTTCCCAACTGGAGATAAAAAAAAAAACACATCAATTGTTTACCCCAACACGCCAACAGTAGCAGCCAACTATATATAATGAAGTAGTAGGTATCCCAAAGGCCTGAAGGGATGCTAATGGAAAAAAGCGAACCGTTGTCAGAACCTTGCCAATCAATATAAAATATATATAATGCAGATTTATTATTATTTTAATTGGAAATCTTCAATTAAATAATAAAATTTAATTACATCTCTCCCAATCTAAATTTCTTATTAGCATAATTCACTACCTTCATACCATTTTTAACAGTGTCGTAACATGTGGATTAATTTTCTTTTTGGTGCACAATATTCGCCTTTTAGGACAATATGGTGCAGTGACCCAACCCCTATGATCATTACGACAAACTAAGAATAGCAGAGAAGATGAAAGGTTGTACAAACCAGCATATTTTCAAGATCAGTACCTTAACTTTTTCATGAAGATATCGTATTGAGAATGTTTGAAAAATGGTGGGAAATATGGGCAACGACTATCTCTCTTCTGCTCTCTTCTGCGAGGGTGATGCAGAAAGAGTTAAGTTTTCATTGTTTTGATTTTTTTTTTATTAAATCAGAAAAAACCAATATTAATGAAGATATTGGTATTTTTTACTAGATTTTGTGAAGTGACTAAATGTAGATTTAACCATTCACCTTAAGTTTTTTTTTTTACAATATAATTTCCTAAGTCTATTTAATATCTTCATTATCAGAAAAACCAAGCTCTATATCCATTTAACTCCACGTCTACCACTCATGGAGGGATGAAACCTATTTATCCCTCCTAACACTTGGTAGACCTGGAATTAAGATGCATCTAACCTGATAGAATTTCTCCTTTAAATAGTCTATGCTCACATGAATACCATGGTATTACCATGGGTCAATACCATGGGTTATCATAAACCTAGAGTTTAAAAACTACTATTAGTAATTTATAAAAAATAATAAAATTAATAATTGATGTTTTTTTTTTTTTAACCAAGTAAAAATGTTTAAGTCACATTAAATTACAAGATCCATTTTTACTCTTGATCTACCAAGCCCTAAGAGGGATCAAATATTTTTTCACTCTATGTTAGTTTGCATATCACAATATTTGATCCAGAGGAAAGATGGATGTATGCTAGTTTAATTCCCCCTTTAAATAGGGTGCATTCCATGTGAATACCATGGGTCAATACCATGTGCCATATTTATTTTTATTCATACTAATATTAGGGTTAATAATGTTCTTTTTGCATGATATTAATAATAATTTGGTCGTATTTTTCCCATGGGCTTCACCTAAATATAACACATTTTTTTGAGTGTTCGTAAATATAAGGTGGCTTATGGAGTAAACATAAGAAATGTTTTATTTATTTATCATACCTCTCATTTGTTGAATTGAGGCTTCTGTGATTCATAATGGTTGAAAGAGTAGCTTCAGCGTAAATCACATGCAGACAAACATTTGTCGACGCGTTTCGAACCAACCAGTGTGGTTCATCGTCAGGACAAGTTGAAGAAACAGATCCAGCATAGCATGTTAAATAGTCTGAGTAGAGATTCCAACGGCTAATTTAACGGCTAAATCTGACTAAAGGATCCAGGTCAAAATTAATTTAATACTGTTAATATTTAAATATTATATTAATAATTTATAATTTATTTTATGGAAATACTGTTTCTTCAACTTGTCCTGACGATGAACCACACTGGTTGGTTCGAAACGCATCGACAAATGTTTGTCTGCATGTGATTTACGCCGAAGCTACTCTTTCAACCTCTCATTTATTTTTTTTAATTTATCATACCTCTTTTATAAATATGGTATTTGGCCCATAGGTTTCAATTAAATAAAACCTATTTTTTGAGCCTTCTTAAGTAGAAATAGGGTTATGGACTAGATATAGAAAGAGATTTTATTTATTTACCATACTTTGAAGTAAAAGAAGAAGTTTTATTTTCTTACCATACCTCCACTTTATTTATATTTTTATTTATTTACACGCTTGCGTGTTCATAAATATAAGGTGACATATGGAGTAAATATAAAAAAAATGTTTTATTTATTTACCATACCTCTCATTTATTTATATTTTTATTTATTTACCATACCTCTCGTTTATTTATATTTTTATATTTACCATACCTCTTTTATAAATATGGTATTTGGCCCATAGGATTCACTTAAATGAAACCTCATTTTTTAGCCTTCTTAAATATAAAGAGGGTTATGGACTAAATATAAAGAGGTTTTATTTATTTACCATACCTCCATTGTATTTATATTTATATTTTGTATTTACATTTTCTTGAAAATGACGGCAAATGGAAGATTGAAACTCTTAATTTCAAGGGCTAAAGTTACTTTTTTTTACCCTCTCCCTTAAAATAAGGTGGCCTAACCTCCATACCTAATTTTTTATAAAATAAATTTGAGGCGATTTTTAACAATGTACTATGATACAAAATATTCGCCCACTAAAAATATCAAACCCCTTAATGTAGCCCATGCGTGAAAATTCGCCCCTAAAATTTTCCATGACAAAAATGTAGATGCTCAATTCTGCACACCTATTAAATCTGTTGAAAATATCAACAAGAAATGTTAAATATAAAAGTGCTAAATTTAACACTTCTATAAACAACATTTTGTGATACCTTCCTATTTTAGTTAGTCCCTGAACTAAAATAGAGAAGTAAAAATTTGAATTTGATCTTAGCAGTTGTTTGTAAAATAATTAATTAATTCACCATGAGTTAATTACTTGTAGAAAATCAAACATGAAGTCTATGTGGGGACATGAAACATTTTCTCCATTCGTTGAGGAATTTATCCATCAGTTAAAGAGATAAGGATGAGTTGTAATATTGAGTTGTAATTAATTGGCTTGGTTAATTGAGACAAGTCCAGTTAGATTAGTTCAAACAGTTTGTTGAATTAATTGTGAGTTCAGTTAGTTAATGAATGCATGCATGTAATTGCTACACTTCAGATAACTGAATTTTCTCTCATAAATAACTCATGCATGTCAATTCAAACAGAGACCCAGTTGAGATTAGATGGAGGGACAATGTACTATCATTTGTAGGAATATTCCACTGTGAATATCTCTTGCATGCAGAAGGAATTCATTCCTTGGAGATTGCGCAATTACTTCTTCAGTGTAGTGAGTGTGCGATGAGGCCAATCACACAGGTTGCATCATTGGACCCCAATAAAAACTGTGCAAGGAAATAGGAGGCTTGGAGGGTTGAGAAAAGGCATATCTAGCGTCTATTCAGTCTGTGAGCTGTATTGTTTGATTACAGAGAGAGCAGGATAGCTTGTGAGCTGATTCCTTTTGTAACTTGAACATATTTCCACTTGTATGACAATACAAAGATTGGAGTTTTAGGTTCAGGCTTTCCTCAAGTTATTCTTCTGTGTTCATGTGTGATTGATTTCTCATTCTTAGTTATATGTGTTCTATTTGATCTTGCTCATATTCGATTAAGCTTCCACAAAGTTTGTTGTAGAAGTAGATCTTGTAAATTTGCTTTAGTAAATGCAATAATTTTTGATCTTAGTGGGAAATTTCTACATGGTATTAAGAAAATGGTTATCAAGTGAAATATGTACAAGAAGTTTTGAAGTTCGAAGTTTGAGTTCCTGAATAGTGAAATTGAAGTCTTATCACATCCATTTCACTAATGGCATCTCAACGGTTAACGACTCAAGTAGCCCCTGATGGCATCTAAATCCATATAGCCTGGACGGATCACAGGGAAGCGTATTAGAGGATAACAGTCCTGAAAAGGACTTCAATTGATCAAGAAAGTCCAAGCGCCTGATGCTACAAAATTAGCGGAATGGAAGAAATGTGTGGCTAAAGCAAGGAGAATCCTCCAGGAGGGAGTTCGAGATCACATAGTCTTGAGACTCCATGGGAAGGAGACACCATTTTCGATGTGCAAAACATTGAAAGATCTATATTAGAACAACAATGATCAGAGGAAGTTGGTGTTGAAAGATAAGCTTCAGAAAATCAAGTGTGAAAAGTGCAACACGATCTCTACATATCTGAACAAGCTCATCACCTGCAGGGATGAGCTTGGAAGTGTAGGGATCACAACAGTCGATGATGACATGGTGAGTCTTGTACTCCTCGGCCTTCCTAAGAGCTGGCATAGCTACCAAGACTTAGTTAATGGAAGAGAAAAACTGCCAGATTGTGAACAAATTTGGTTGGATTTGATGCAGGAGGAGATAAGAAGAAGCACCAGAGATGGATCCTCATCAAAGCAAGATGATGAGGAAAATCTAGCCTTAGCAGGTAAGGTGAGGAAGGGGAAAGGGAAGGCGACCCATTCCAAATCTAGTTCTTCCCATGGTGGGAAGAAGTTTGACAAATCGAAAGTGCGATGCTTTCATTGTCATGGAGTGGGCCACTATGCTACGAATTGTCGACAGAAGAAATGCAAGAAGGGTTCCTCAAAGGGATCTGATGGTGAGACACTGGCCTCACAGTTTGAGTTGGATTTCTCTCTTATCGCATTCATGGTTTCATCCATGGTGGGATGTGTGTGGTACTTGGACAGTGGAGCTTCATTCCACATGTCAGGTGACAAGAATATTTTTAGTACCTTGGACAAGAAGGATCTCCAAATGCGGATCATAATGGGTGATGATGGAAAGTACCGTGTTTTAGGTGAATGTACAGTTGTGTTTCAGATGGAGCATGGAGCTCCTCTCACCCTGACTGATGTAAAGTATGTACCAGGTCTGAAGAAGAATCATGTGCTTATTGCTATGCTAGAAGATAAATGCTATGATGTAGTCTTTAGTAAAGGAAAGGTATTCCTGAGGCATATCAGCACTAGCCCGACCAAGTGAATTGGGATTCAAGTAAAGAATCTCTACAAGTTGGAGGTATATGACTGTACTGCAGTGAGTTCCAAAGCTGAGATGGTGCAGACGTTGGCGAGCTATGGCATAGAAGACTGGGCCACTTGTACCATGGAGCATGAAGATCATGCAACAGATTTCTACCGGACTTCCCAAGGGAAAAGTGGAGCAGACGAATACATGCAAAGGTTGTACCCTGGGTAAGTATGTGAAATCTTCCTTTTTGGATCGAGACAGTAGAGCTGGAGCAATCCTGGAGCGAGTTCACTCAGATGTTTGTGGACCCTTCCCTACAGCCTCCACCGCTAAACAAAGGTACTATGTTATTTTTGTTGATGATTTTTCTCGTAGATGCTGGATCTATTTTATGTAAAAGAAGGATCAAACCTTCTTGAGGTTTTGTGAGTTTAAAGCCTTGGAAGAGAAAGAATCTGGAAAGAAAATAAAAGCCTTGCGTAGTGACAATGGTGGAGAGTATGTCTCCCAATATTTTAAGGACTTCTGCTCTGCAGAAGGAATTAAACGGGAGTTGACAACACCCTATAACCCACAACAAAATGGGGTGGCTAAAAGGAAGAACAAATCGATTGTGGGAGAAGCTCGAGTGATGTTGCATGACCAAAGCCTACCACTGAATTTGTGGGTTGAGGCATGCAATACAGTAGCATACTTGCAGAACGGAAACCCGCACCATATACTGGGAATGAAGACACCTATGGAGGCCTTTTCCGGGAAGCGACCATATGTGAGTCACTTCCGAATCTTTGGATCATCAGTTTACTGTCATGTGACCAAAGATGCCCAGAAGAAGCTAGATCCAATAGTTGAGCTGGGAATACTTGTGGGGTACACGGATACACCCCACAACTATCAGGTGTACCTACCTACCAGTCAGAGGACAGTGGTACACAATAATTTGAAGTTCAACGAGCAGAAATCCATGCGATTATCACTTGAGAGGGAGCTCAAGTTGCATGTAGATGAGGAGCTTTCAGTTCCTAAGGAGGAGCAACCTCAGATTGATGCAGAGCAGCCACATGCAAAGGATCCCGGAGTGGAGATATACACTCATGCTGAGACTTCCAGAGATGGGCAGAAACACTCAAGGGAAGCTGAGAGGTTGATGTTGAATGCACGAGATAATGTGGGACAACCATTTTCTTAGGTAGATAGAGGAAGTCACCTGAGCAGTACAATGGGTACATGGACCTGGTTCGGGAGTGTGTATATACCGAACCTTCTTCATTCGAGGAGGTAGTGCAACAACCAGTCTGGGTTGATGCAATGGTAGAGGAGTACAACTCTATCATTCGGAACAGTGTGTGGGATGTTGTCCCAAGACCTCAGGGTAAGTTAGTGGTGAGTTCTAGATGGCTTTACAAGGTAAAGCAGACAGTTGATGAAAGTGTTGAGAAACATAAGGCAAGGTTTGTTGCCCGAGGTTTCTCACAGGTTGAGGGGATCGACTACAATGAGACCTTTGCTCCTGTAGCAAGGTACTCATCTATAAAATTGATGTTGGAACTATTAGCTCAAATGGGTTGGAAGATCCATCAAATGGATGTGAAGACAACATTCCTCAAGGGGAAGATAGAGGAGGAGGTGTACATTAAGCAACCAGAGGGTTTTGAGACTTTTGATCGTGAGTTGCATGTGTGCCAACTCAAGAGGGCTTTGTATGGGCTGAAGCAAGTATTTTGTGCTTGGTACACTAGGATCGATAGCTATTTCACTGTGTTTGGCTTCACCAAGAGTGAAGCAGATGCAAACCTTTACCACATCATGGTAGAAGGTGAGCCATTGATCATTTTTCTTTATGTCAATAATCCGATTTTGACAGGTGATGATCAGTTGATCTAGTCTTGCAAGGAGGACCTTGCAAGAGAGTTAAAAATGAAAGACATGGGTCTTACGCACTACTTTCTAGGCATGGAGGTGTGGCAGAAAGATGGTGAAGTATTTGTGTCTCAAGACAAGTATGCCAATGAGATACTCAGGTGCTTTCACATGGAGAAGTGCAAGCCCATGTAGACTCCTCTAGCTGGGAACTGCAGGAAGGAG
>APFE030259588.1:23484-41687 GCA_000404065.3 Pinus taeda
TCATACAAGAATACTTCTCTTCATATCCCTCCATGTGGAGTCTCTAGCCTCTATATAGGCCTCATACATACAATACCATGCATCTTTACCATGGTTTCCTCATACCATCAACTAATACCATGGGCCCCTTACATTATTATTAACTACTTGTGGTCCCTTACATGACATGGGTTAACCACCTTATTTATTACTATGGCCCATCCCATTATTACCTTATTACCTTGGGTACCTCCCTCGGTACCCCATATTACCCCCCTAGGTATATAACAGAAAAGCACAGGCAGAACCATGGTTGAGCGAAATTCTCAGGAGGGTGAAATTTTGCCAATGTCCAAATTGGACAAATTTTATGTCGATCTTACACCTCTCAGCGACGCAAACCTGATGGTGCAGTCAGAATTTTTATTTGTGCAGCAAACCTTCAGATGACAATGAGAAGGGAATCTTTGAGGAATCTAGGGGGAATCTAAAAGATTATTTAAGCCCCATATTCTAACTTTGTCAGAATTCATAAATTTGACAGTGGATTTTACACTATTCGACGCCACGAATCTAATGGTGCAATCAGATTTTCCATTTGATCATTCCATATTTAGGCCACTTTTCAAAGTGGAGTGCAGGTGTCAGCGTTCAACGTGCACAGTCATTCCATGAGATTCGACACCGCAAGATTGATGGTATGACTAGCTTCAAAAGTTTGACATCCTTTTCTTTAGATGGCCCCGGGATGTGAGGTATATGCAGTGTCTTCATGTACTTCTTTTGCTATGAGATGCATTGTGTTGCATAGATCCCTGTTTGATGTTTGATGTGGAATCTTGTTTTCTTCCTTGTTTCATGATTCATGCTTGGTGTGACGCGGAATCATCTGTGGAATGTACTTGTTGTCATGATTCGTCATCTTTGTTTGAGATCCCTTTGTCGTCATGTTGACGGGATACTCATGTGTCGCCATGTATGTTTGCATTGAGATCCCTTTGATCCCATGTTGGCGGGATGCTTATTATCATCATGCATGAGTTTATGTCATACTGATAGGAGTTTTTTTGTGCGTGAGAGTTCCTATAGCAGAACATCTTGTGGAGCCACTCCTGTGTGAAGGTATTTTCCTTGTATGATAGCGACATCACCACCTATGTACATCATCACTATTGACAACACTTAACGCAGCAGCCTACACCATTTTGACACCGAGGCCGAGAGACGTAGTCCCTCCTGGATGAACTCCATTATCAACATATTTTGTTTTATGTTCCTAATTGTTGTCATGTTCCTTCTTCTTTACAACATGCATATATGTTCCTTTATGCTATTTTAAATGCAATTCTAAGCATATCACGAAAGTAAAAGATCTTGGTTAAATCCGGGAGCTGAGTCAATTCGGATCAAGTTTGGTATCAAAGTACCCTTTGCATGGATGTGAATTGCAAGCATGAACAATGGAACGTGCAGCGATATAGGATGAAAAAGCGATGTACGAGACCATGCTCAAAATTTCCCAAAGGGTGGAAATAATATATGAAGCTCTACAAAAAGACACAGGAAAAGAGCAATTGCGAGCCACAAAAGGGACCCTGGAAGAACTGAAACAACCAAAATCTTCAAACAGAGAACACTGAATTGAAGATGCTTTTACATGAAGATAAAGAGGAAAAACAAAGTTTTCTACAACACCTGCAAGCTAAGGATGAGGCCTTGGAAAAGCTGCAGTGTGACCCATGTGAGGTAAAAAGTAGTTCTTTGAATTCATGTATGTTTCCTGATGATGATTTCATTGTTTTGAAAAACATACCACAGGAATTGGTTGCAAACTGTTGAAGAGAATGGGGTATGAAGGAAAAGGCTTAGGAATTAATGGCCAAGGCAATGTCAACCCCATCAAAGTAGAAGAATTACCCCATCAGGAAAACCTTGGGTATGTCAGGAAGGAAGTTGGGGAATGCGCTAAGACAAACAGTGAACCACCAACAACAGATGATGAGAAGCTCTCATTAGTTCTTTCCAACTCGACAGTGGAGGTAAAAGATGTTGATTTCCTTTCAGTTTCATCTTCACATAGTATGATTTCTGTTGGAGATTTGGAAATCCTAATTACAGGGACAAACATGAGGCTTCTTACCAGAATGAGGCATGAAGAGGAAGAAGAACTTGGTGTTAATAACAAAGGCATGACTCAACCATTGGAGGTTGTGCAGAGACTTCAATTTGCAAGCTTGGGATACACTGAAGGAGAATGCTCGAAGGTGTCAAGTTCTTCTGAGATATTGTCGAAATTGTCGAGGAAAGAGAATGATAAGAACACATCCCCATCATCCCATGGAAGTGCCCATTACAGGGAAAGAGCTGAGGCAAGATCTCATCGCCATAATTACACCAGAGACGGCAAGGAGAGGTATAACCAGTCTCGATATTCGAATGTTCATTTCAAATATAATCATGTTGTTAAAGATGAACGTAAATCATGGAATCAAAAAACATGTACCTTTTGTGGATTACATAACCATACATTTTCTAAGTGTTGGAAAAGAATAGCAGCACCCAAAAGGAGGAGGCGTGAAAGACCCTCTCAACAACAGGTAAAGAAACATGTTAAGCAAATCTAAAGGAAGAGGACCTATTGCAATCATTGCGATAAAGGTGGCCATCAAAGAGCCACATGTTGGAGGCTCCATCCAAAGCAGTGCCTTAAAGACAAAGTGTCGGTGCATGAACCAGACGAAACGATTGTTCGACCAACAAATGCGCCACAAGGAAATGACCCATTCACATTGATAAGTGAAAAATGGTTTCTAGATATGTTAGCTTGTCGTGGTCGTGCTTTTGTAAATCATTTGTTGCATTTTAAAATGTAAAAGCGATGATGTGTTTTCCATCACTTGTTAAGCAACAATGATGTCTGGTCTTATTTTGAGTTGCATGATAAACTGTGAAAGTGATGTCATGTTTCCATCACTTGTCAAAGCGAAAATAATGTTTGGCCTTATTTTTATAAATCATGTGTTTGAGTGATGATGTGTTTTACATCACTTGTCGAAGCAACAATGATATGTTGGCCTTGTTTTCATAGCTAGGGTATTGTTTCCATTTTGATGTAAACTTGACCACTGAGTATGTGTTATAAACTCATGGAAAGTATGGAATGCTTGGGTCATTAGTTGGTCATGTATATCAAGATGTAATTTGCAAAACAATGTATTACAGGTTTGCAAAAGTTGCAAGTGTTGTCTCATCGCTTATGGCTCCGAAGGACAAAGGTGAAGGAGAAGGAAGGGTGACTTATCAGACATTTGTAAGTGCAGACAAGGTACAAAGAAGTTGCAGACTATTTTTCATGCTTTTGGAGGACCAAAAGCTCCTCAGTGGGGAGGATTGATCTAGGTGGCTCCAAGGACACACACAGAACAAAGAGGGCTTATGGAAGCTCAAAAATCAAAGTGATCAGAATGATTTTGAATCGAGACCGGAACGTAGATCTTGTCGTCCTGATTGCAATGGTGTGAACGGTTCATCAAATCGAGCTCGTATGCGAAAGTTAGAGGCAGTTAAAGTTCAAGGTTGACCAGGTGACTTCACAGGCTTAAGGAAGGCACAATTTCGCAGAAATCCAGCTACCGGATTCCGGGCAACTTCCAGGAAAAATTATGGCCTCATTAAATCAACTCCTACAGCCATGTTTAGAAATTTATTTTTTAAATAACTATTATGATTAAAAATAAAAATATATATATGTGTGTGTGTGTGTGTGTGTGTGTGGAGGTGGCGAGCCATGACCCCCGCCACCCGTCCTCCCAAACCATAACATATAACGAATATTTGGCATGGGCGGGCCACCTCCAATGAACTCGACCCACACCCCCACCAAACCAAACAGTGCATAATGTATGGGCCAATGGGAATTGAATCCCCCTGGCCATGTGGCAGCGTGCTCCACAGGCGGCCCAACCAACCTATTCAATTCCATACAACCCAAACTTAAACAACGATTGTCACATGCACACGATTACCAAAATGGTTCCATATCAAAACAAACCGGGCCATTTTTAATAAAAAAATATAACTTCTGTGTAATATTGGCGGAGGCGGGATTTGATCCCTCAACCTCCTTGCCTCGAACCAAATGCCTTAACCAAAGCGCCAACGGACTTACGTTGGTATTTCCGCCCGAAAGAGCTTATAAAACCCTCATTTGCTCAAGTGCATGGAGGCCAAGGCTGAGCACATTTTTCGAGACATATTATTTTTTTAATTAATTTTTGTAGGTGGAACCATGAACTTGGGAAAAGCACAGGCAAAACCATGATTGAGCGAAATTCTCAAGAGCGTGGAATTTTGCTAGTGTCCAAATTGGACAAATTTTATGTCGATCTTACACCTCTCAGTGACACGAACCTGATGGCATGATCAGAATTTTGATCTGAGCAGCAGATATTCAGAGGACCCAAAGGAGGGAATCTTTGAGGAATCTAAAGGGAATCTAAAAGATTCCTTAAGCCGCAGATTCTCACTTTGTCAGAATTCAGAATTTTGACAGTCAATTTTACACTATTTGATGCCACGAATCTAATGGTGCAATCAGATTTTCCATTTGATCATTCTTTTTTTCGGCCACTTTTTAAAGTTGAGTGCATGTGTCGGCAATCAACGTGCAAGAAGTCATTCCATGAGATTCGACGCCGCAAGATTGATGATACAGCCAACTTCAGCAGTTTGACATCCTTTTCTTCAGATGGCCCTGGGATGTGAGGTATATGCATTGTGTTCATGTACTTCTTTTGCTATGAGATGCATTGTGTTGCATAGATCCCTGTTTGATGTTTGATGTGGGATCTTCTTTTCTTCCTTGTTTCATGATTCCTTCTTGATGTGACAGAATCATCTGTGGGATGTACTTGTTGTCATGATTTGTCATGTTTTGTTTGAGATCCCTTTGTCATCATGTTGACGGGATACTCATGTGTCACCATGTATGTTTGTATTGAGATTCCTTTGATGCCATGTTGGTAGGATGCTCATTATCATCATGCATGAGTTTATGTCATACTGATAGGAGTTTTTTGTGCGTGAGAGTTCTTGTAGTAGAACATCTCGTGGAGCCACTCCTGCGTGAGGGAATTTTACTTGTATGAGAGCGACATCACCACCTATGTACATCATCACTATTGACAACACTTAATGCAGCTACCTATACCATCTTGACACCGGGGCCTGGAGACGCAGTCCCTTCTGGACGAACTCTATTATCAAAGTCTTGTGTTTTATGTTGCTGATTATTGTCATGTTTCTTCTTCTTTACATCATGCATATATATTCATTTATGCTATTTTAAATGTAATTCTAATCACATCACGAAAGTAAAAGATCTTGGTTAAATCGAGGAGCTAAGTCAACTCGGATCATTGTGGGACTATGATGATAGTTGAACTTTCAAAATAAGCCTATGGTTTATTTTCAGTTGTGTTCCTTTAGTAAGTATATATACTCTTTTTCATTTATATTTTTTCAATTATGAGTTTTCACTATTGTTCAATGAGCATATACTTTTATTTATATTAATGTCTAGGTTTTATTTTTAACTAACATTATTTATTTATGTAATTGAGTATATTGGTATTTGATTTTATAATCCATCTCACTCAATAAAAGTTGTTCTCAGTGTTTTTGTTTCCCAATCTACAAAACATGACAATACCATATCATATGCAAAGCATTTTAATGATTTTGCAATCTAAGGATAAATGTTTTTTTTCATTTGTGTTTGTTTAGAAAGTATAAATTTGTCTCATTTATATAGTTTTTTCAATATTTGTGGGACTGTGATGATAGTTGAACTTCCAAGTAAGCATATGGTTTATTTTCAGTCAATGTGTTCATTTAGTAAGTATATATACTCTTTTTCATTTATATTTTTTCAATTCTAAATTTTCACTATTGTTTGATGAGCATATACTTTTGTTTATATTAAGGTCTAGGTTTCTTTTTAACTAACATTATTTATTTATATAATTGAGTATATTGGTATTTTATTTTCCAATCCATCTCACTCAATAAAAGTTGTTCTCAGTTGATCGTATTGATATTTTCTACTCCATTTCACCCATTGAAAGCCATTTGTTGTATACAATGTTTTCCCTTTAATATTTTAGCATAGGATAAGTATGTGTTACAAAAATTATGATTTTATTTATAGGTAAAGTTAGTATATTAGAATTGAATAATGGAAATTATAATTTGAGTGATATTAATAAAACTTGTCCCATATTCCTTGTCTTCAGTGCCACACGCACAATTACAATCATCTCTAAATCAATCATGTATAATGTCCATGAACATTGTAGGAGACAAATGTTTGTGCAAAACAAGTTTCATGGAATTCACATCTTATTCAATTGAAACCATGGAAAATTCTAGGGGCTAATATTCCTGGGTGGACTAATTTTCCATGATTTTTCAAAAAAAAAGATTCGCAAATTTATTGATTCGCCCAAAATTTACAATATAAAATTATTTTACCTTAAAAATCGCCAACATTATCTAGAGAGTATATATAAAATCATAACAAATTTTAAAATTTTAAAAATATATCAATAAATTTTTTATAGTTTGCATATTAGGGACTAATGAGATTCACCGATGTTTTTAAACTTAAAGATAATTTTCCATCCTTAAAATTTTCCCTAATTGAAACTAAGTTTCTCCATATCAATTTGAACAAAACACTACCAAAGAAATAAAGTTATAGACCTTCATTATAGCCAATGAGGTAGGATGCTCACCAAAAAAACATCATTTTAACACAATAATTTCACTTTCATATCTATTTTTTCTTCAATTAATTGATCTCCTTGTAGAGTGTCAATAATTTAGAATCCAATTTAACTATATTTAAACTAAATGGCAATCACTGGCTACTACGTAGTACTTGTTATATATTTGAATAATAATTTGATTGTTATATGCATATTCTTTTTTTTTACATTTATTTATTTTTTTATTGGATGTTTTTATTTCTTAATTTAATTAAATTATTAGTTATGGCTTGCTATTATTTTAATTTACTTTTATTTTATTTTTATTTTTCTATATATTTACACAATATTTATTTGAATTCCATCCCTTTCCCCTAAAATTCTGCCTTATTTAAAAGACTTTAGTTACCTTTTTCTCCTTCTTTAATTATTTCTAATAATAGAAATAATTAAATGAATTATTTTAACATCAACGAAGCTAAAAATAACATATGGGATAAATTGTTTCTTCATATACTTGATTTATTCGACCCTTTTTCTTTGAAGCTTCACAATAAATGCTCCCAACTTCTCGACAAACCCCTCACTAAATAGATTATCCCAAGATCTAGCTACCAACATATCTGCATAATTTTCCCTGTTGTCTTTGAAAGCCTCACATTCTAAAATGAAATGTTTTTCTGTTTCCACTTT
This sequence comes from Pinus taeda, assembly GCA_000404065.3. NCBI lineage: Eukaryota > Viridiplantae > Streptophyta > Pinopsida > Pinales > Pinaceae > Pinus > Pinus taeda. The sequence continues at coordinate 30,924 of APFE030259588.1, forward strand.
TCTAGAAGAACAAAAAATGCATACTCTTTCCTCCCACACTTATTTTGGCCTTTTCCAGCACCCCGTTTCAGAATGGAGTGAATGGGAATTAGTCTTTAACTAAGCAATAAGAACTTTGTCTCTCCAAATGATATTAGCCTCTATGTATGTTTTTGGTTGATGACTATGAGTGGGATTAAACACTTCAATATAGTATTTTTTCTTTCTCCCTAGCTCATTATCCCAAGTATGCTTGTGGAACTTTTCCATAGCAAAAGCTTTTCTCTCTTTGTTGTTTATGGGACACGCGTTCAAGCAACTACCCTATTTACTAAACCATTTGTTATTTTGTTGCATTCAAGTTGTTTTTTTTTTTTTTTTGCAATCTGTCATTAAAGACAACCATAAGCCATCTACCATCTTCCATTTGCTCATTTTTTTTAAATACCTTATGACTCGCACCATAACAATTGCTTCAATAGGAGCAACCCCTGTTTCACTTAACAAGATAGCATAAAGAACTGCACTTTTAATCTTGAAACTGTTTGTAATCAAACGATTCTAAATTTTCTCAATTTGTCTTCACTGCATGTCGGATGTACTATTGGCCCATAGTTCACGACCATAGAGAATTACTAGTAGCCCAAAAAGAGTTTGAGTGGTTTTCCAGTCCCATAACTCTACCTCTCTTCACTTTTTTGAAAAGCATAAAATGTTTTCCAACCCCCCAAAGTTCTTTTCTTTCTACAACCATCCCAGCTTAGATTTTTGTTGAAGTTAATTCCGATGTATTTGTAATCTGCAACTTCTTCTAGAATGTTGCCTTCAAAGTTAAAATTATGCTAGTTATGTTTTCTTCTTAGAGAAAATCACTACTTTCGTTTCGCTGATATTAACTTGCATCCCCACACTTGTACACAAATGCTCAAAGGATAGTAAGTGCTCTTGCAAACCAAGAGCCGATTTAGCAATCAGAATAAAGTCATCTGCATACAAAAAAATTCTTATAAAAAACTTCCCCAAATAGATGTCATCGCCCCCTTGCGATTTTAACCACTCCTCAAGCTTGTCGATATATAAACCAAAAAGGGTAGGAGACAGTGGGAAACCTTGCTTGACCCCGATGTCGCTTCTAAATCTTTCAGAAATGTCTGCTAAAGTTCTAATTTTGACTTTCACCTCTTCATACAACCTATGCACAATTGCTCTAAAATGTTTAGGAACCCCAAGTTCCTACATTATGTGCCAAAGCTTATCCCTAGGAGTATACAAGACAATTTGGAATTATCTTTCCCAAGAAAGGTTAGTTCTTCCCTCCTTGAAACCATGAAATCATCTTTTTTCTTGTTTAATAACTGCTTGTAAGCTTTGAGCTTTATGGTATCCTTGTTGGACTCTCTCCACATTCTCCTTGCCTTTTTGCATTCCTCGTCAAACCAAGCATTCACCAGAAAGCAATTTGTTTCAGACTTCTTAATTTTTGCTCTTTTCACTTTGCAAATGCGCATTGAATTAAATGTGTTAATTCATGACTATGAAGGTTGTGAATTGTGATTTTCTGCTTCTCGAAGAGCCTCTCTAGTGTCATTTTGAAAGTATTATAAATTTCCGGAATCAAAAGAATTCTACCTTGTGGGAGATTTTGTTGGACATGCTAAATTTTGGACAATTGTTTCTTTCCAGTTCAAGAGAAACATAAATAAATTGGCTTGTCATTTGATTTCAAGTCCCACAACTGATCTCCAATCAAAACTTCCTCAATTTTCTCACGCAAACCAGCGAGCAAATTACATAATATATTACTATTATTATATATTAATAATCTTAATATATATATATTTCTCATTGAAGTGGATTTTTATGTTTAATATTATTATTTTAGAGTTTTTTACGAATTGATGTTGAATTTCTAACAATTTTTTTTTTTTTTAAGTTGAATTCTCTAAACAACCTCCACATTATTTATTTCTTGTTATAGTAGATCCTCCATCTATGTTCTAATGATGAATCACAATTAATGGTTCTTGTGATTAATCCTAAAAAATCATTCTCTTATCATTATTCTCTTATATTTATGAACCACAAAAGCCTTAATTCTAAGATACTAAAAACATTCTAGAATATTCTATGGAGATTAAATTCTTATTAACCATGCGTAACCTATAATACAAATAAAAACACTTCACAATATGTGACACATCATTAAAATTAAAAAAAAAATCATAAAAATTATTAAATTTTAATTTTATTTAAATTAATATTATTATCATCAATTATTTAAAAAATTAATATATAAGTTAAACATACCTACATCTAAAAAATTTCATGGAACAAGATTCTTAACCATAGAAATTTACCTCCACTTTACTATGGAAATTTTTAATTTGTAAATATGCTTTATTAATTAATCAATTTTATGTCACCCAGCGTGCATGATATGACGGCTGGGGCGGATGGCTTTCGCTCCCCCCAGCCGTGTTCGAACCTGCGGAGGTCCCCCTTCAGCGACTTGTGACGGCTTTGTCGTATCTGCCGGCGTCGGCCGTATTCTGTACTGGCTTCGGCCACATTGTAAGCACTATGATGCCACATGTGATTTTCCAATGGAAAAAAAATTAATCAATTTTATTAAAAAAAACATAACTACTTTAAAGATAAATCTTAACCTTAAATTTGCATATAATACTATGAATATTTTATAATATTATGTGGAATTTAAATCTCTACTATCCACCTAATAATTATTGCTAATTAAAAGCCCCCAAAGGTGTTACTTGTTGGCTAGGGAACCCATTGCTAAAAGGATCATGTACTCGTGCAAGTCACAAGTTCAAACCTTGTCTTACAAGGTTGGAGCATTACCAATTCCACCAGTCACAAAAATAAAGAAAAAAATAATAATAAAATAATAATTATTGATAATTAACTTAAAATTATGGAAGTCTTATTCCAAAATAGACACACATAATTAATGACAATTAAATTAAAATTGTGAAAGCTCTATTGCAAAATAAACAACACTTACACTTAATAAAGAGAGCAATATCAAACATGTAGAGAGAGATATATGGTTCCAAAAAGCTAGTAAAAAATATATTATTAACCAAATTCATTTTAAGGTAAACAAATGTGAACCATATACAAAGTATTTCAATATCCACTATGTATATATTATATAAAACAATGAAAAAAAACACATGGTTAAAAATTTTTATTAGCATATTAGTTAAAATAAAATATATAAATGAAATAGATGTTTAATTCCTTCTATATTTAATATGGAATTCATATAAATATATTTGTGTGTGTGTGTGTGTGTGTGTGAAGATTGTAGATCCATTTTAACTCCAAGTCTATCAAGTGTATAAAAACACATGGTTAAATTTTTTTGTTAGCATATTACTCAAAATGAAATATATAAATGAAATAGATTTTTAATTCCTTCTATGTTTAATATGGAGTTGATATAAATATTTTTTTTTGTATGTGTGTGTGTATATATATAAAGATTATAGGTCCATTTTAACTCCAAATCTATAAGTGTAAAGATGGATCAAATCTCTCAAAGTGTGAACCCTTTTTTTTAGGTTTTACACCCTAAAAGAGGTTTGCACAAGAGATTTGATCCCTCTAGAAGATTAATAAATCAAAAGTTAATATGGATCTACAATGGTTTAATATAGAGACAAGGCTTCTAGAACTTGGACTTGAGAGGCCCTCTTAACTTAAGTAAGCTATACAAAACCTTAAAATAGTAGGATTTACATTGTTTGTTAAATTGTTTAATAATATAATAGTTTAATTTTAAAATCATGATGAACTCAACATTAGATGGATAAAATTAGAATATCAGACTTTTTTTGTTTATAAGACATTGCAAAAATCTACAAAACCATACATACTCTACTTCTTGTAATATTCAAAAAAAAACTCTCTTTATTTATAAAACATTGCAAAAATCTACAAAACCATACATACTCTACCTTCTATAATATTGCAATAAAAATCTTTTTATCGCATCTTAAAAGGAAAAACATAATCTTAAACTCCCCAAACTATCTTAAAACCCATTAAAACCCCATCTCAGCAATTAAACTCTAAGCATATAATAAAAAGCGAACATGCATTTTGGCTGAATCCGCTTAATGAAACTTCATTAAGCCAGTTGTTTGCTACCAAAATAACAATGTTCAGCACCACCAATACATATCAAAACTGTTACATATTTAATTCATCAGAAATAAAATATTCCATGATTGTCATTGCCTCTCTAATTAATTAAGCAGCGCTGGAATATCTCGCTCCATAACTAGGTCTGCAATAATTCTATACATCCTCTGTGTTGGATGTACAGAATCCCAATATATGAATTTATCCGCATCAGGGCAAGATAGACGAGCAGCCTGGCGACACTGTTGTCCGACTTCAGCAAGCCCGGTTCCGCAGCAGCCTCTGGTTACCTCCTGAAATCCTGTTACAGAAAAAGTTAGCATCGGTAAAAAGATCTGCAGTTTGATGGACAATCTTAGTTAGTGTCTGCTTTACCGTAATAGAGTGGATTCTGAACTGCCTGCACTGCAATGGTATAAATGTCTGAGTAGACTATTGTAGAGCCAGGGAGAGAGGCCTGTAGATTAGCAAGTGTGGGTTCCCATTTCTGATTGAACTCGTATGAGGCCTCGTTTATTCTTTCGTTGCATGGCCTTCCTGCAAAAGCTAGGTATGTCCTCTCTGAAGGCGAACAACCCAATATGGACAGACCCGCCACTAGCATTTTCCGAGCCCCCAGATTGTAAAGTTCCTGCAAAATCTACTGTTAATATTCACATACCTAGACGCTCACTGATTGTACTGGCTCAATGTCAAATGCCAATAAACCTGAATCTATTGGTTCAGTACCAAATGCCAATATTCTGAATATTCTGAATCTACTGGTCCAATGTCAAATGCCAATAATCTGAATCTACTGGTGCAGTGCCAAATGTCAATAATCTGAATCTCTGAATCTAATAGTAAAATCCCAAATGCCAATAACCTGAATTGATTGATTTTTTTTCTGACAAGAAAACATAACCTTCATTTCAAGGAGAAAGTTTTACAATGTTGCGAAGCAATCTCTGCCAGAGAAAAAAACAGAAGAGCCAAAATATATATGTGCTCCAATTACAAAAGACAATCTCTATCGAAAGATCAAAAAAATCAAAATGTCTGCTATCCCAATGTAAATAAGAATCAAAACCAAAAAAGCATCCCAACCTTAATGAAAGATGAGGATACAGCGCATACTCGAAGGGAACAGAGATCTCCTTGAACCAATATCATCTATCAGTCAGAAAAGAAGATCTAAAGCTCAAAAATACCAACCCCGTGACTCTGCTTAAAAGAGAATTTTTCAAAGAACAGGAAGCCAAGGCAGAGGGTGAGGCCCTGCTTGGAGAGAGCATCAAGTTTCATATTTTGTTCCTCAAAAACATACCAATAATTTGAATTTATTGATATAATATAGACTGGGGCGGTTTAATTGAGGATGACAGTGAGAATGAAATGTTATGTAAGATGAATTTCAATGTTCAAATGTGAAATACCAATAACTTGAATGTACTGGTGCAATGCCAAATGCCAAATCTGAATCTACTAGTAAAATCTCAAATGCCAATAATCTGAATTTTAGACGAGCAATTTAATTGGGGATGGCTATGAAAATGAAATATGATGTGCAAAAAAATTTGAGATTTAAATCTTCAATTTAATTGTGCTTACTTGTCCTTGCACAGAAAAAAAGATATATTTAGGCCCTAAAATTTATAATGGTAGTGAAATTAAAAATTATAATAATAGACGTGAGAATCCACCCTGTGGTAGCTGTTTGGAATCTGAAAACAAAAACTACGAGTCCAATGCCATGCCAATAAGCTGAATCTACTATGCAATGCCAAATGTCAATAATCCGATTCTACTGGTAAAATCCCAAATGTCAATAACCCGGTACGATGCCAAATGTCAATAAGCTGAATCTACTGGTACAATCCCAAATGCCAACAATCTGAATCTAGAGTTAAAAGATCAGAGAAAAATTTAAGACAGAATGCAACCTGTATATAGCGAGCGCCCTGGCTGATGAGAAAATCTACATACTGGGAGATAGTGAACTGCGTGGCCCGGTTAAGTCGAAGGTTGCGAGGATTGAAATTAAAATAGCTGACACCAAAATCAGCATTGCCTGTAGCAATGTAGTACAGGGAATCGCTAATAATTCTGGAAGCCTCCACTTGTCCAACAATACTTCGTAACCGCAACTGGTATTCTCTCAGATAATTTATTTGTTGATCAAAACTTATTACATTCTGCAAAACACGAAACCCTAATATTAGTTTCAGAGTACAGAACCAAGTAATTTCAGATCCCATAATCGCCAAATCTGGTCAGAGCTGTTACTTACTCCACTCTCTGCAGTGGCGTTATCGTAGCCAGAGCCAGCGGAGGCAAAAGTAACTCCAGTGACCAAATCATTGGAAGTCAGTTGTGGATCGAGGTACGCAGGTACTAGTTCTTTGATACCCAAACTTGAAGCTGCAGCTCAAAACACATTAAGATATTCAGAAAATCAGGTGCATCTTATAAGTTATCAGGTGTAAATCTTGAGATTCAAGTTTTAAATCTAAAGAGTCAGACTTAAGTTAAAAACAAATATTAAGATCATTTTATTGTGATATATTAAGATCATTTTATTGTGTAAATCATTTTTAAATCTAGTGGGTCAAGTTAACAAAAAAAGATTAAGATCATTGAGAAAACTAAGTACAGTTCAATTGGTGATAGCTTGAAGTATTGTGTATATATTGAGAAAACTAAGTACAGTTCAACTGGTGATAGCTTGAAGTATGGTGTATATCATGAGATGTGAGGTTTAAATCTCGAAATATCATAAGATTTAAAGTTCAAATCTCCAGTTAAGTTAACAAAAAAAATATAGATGCAGTTTAATTGATGATAGTCATGTTATAAAGTATTGTGTAGATTTTGAGATTCAAAATTCAAATTTGGTGGGTCAAGCCAATATATATATATAGCTTTATTTTGTAACCTATGTTCAAATCTAGTGGGTCAAGTTAACAAAAAAAAATTAAAATCATTGAGAAAACCAAGTGCAGTTCAATTGGTGATAGATTGAAGTACTATGTATACCGTGAGATGTAAGGTTCAAATATCTTGAGTTAAATTAACAAAAAAAATACATATGCAGCTTATTAACCATAATCATCTTATAAAATATTGTATAAACCATGAAATTTAATGTCCAAATTCAAAAGATGAAACCAAGAAATATATATATATATATATATATATATATATATTGTTAAAGTATTTAGAAATACCGAGGAAATCTGAGGCTAGCTTTCCATTGGAAAAGCGTCCAGTGGGCACGTGACCAGGAAAATCTCTGCCATAAGGCGGGAAGTTGCACTTAGCCGGTGTGTTGATCCGATTGTTGTTGCCAGCGTCAAGGGTCGAGTCCCCTAACACCAGTATTGCAGGAAAGCGTGGAGTGCCCTGACCTTGCACCACCTCCAAACATATGGCTAAGAAAACACCCACTGCAAAGAAAGTAGTGACGAACTCAGACTTCCTTGAGGCCGCCATTGAAGTGAATTTTGCTGCTCGGACTCTGATGTGTGATGTGTGCTTGTTTAAAAGAATCGTCGGTATGGGACTTCAATGCTGAATGTGGAAGCAGTTCAGTGGTTTGGTGGGTCATTAAAGCGACTGTCAGTTGACAGAATTATAATAAATGCTATCATTAAAAAGCCAAGAGACCCTAGTTCTCCGAGAGGGGGTTGTCTCCTATGCCAGAACTGGGGTTGTTGTGGGCTACTGATTCTGAATTGTTGGCAATTTATTTCACATTCAAAGTTATAGGTGTCTGTAACGTGAGTTGAGCAACCCACTGCTTGGTACTTGAAAAGTGGAGCCCTGGAGAATAACTGATATTTAAGAACATTCAAGTCGAGGTCAATGTCGAAACAGCTGTTGCAGATAGGCATTCTTGAATTGCAATTGAATGCATACCCAAGGACTGGACTGTGCTGTACACTGTGAAGAACAGATCGAATTTTTTTTTACTTTTATGTAAATTATCATGGAATATTGTTATGAAGATTGTTTCTGCAAATGCAATTTTCCATTTTTGAATGTAAAGATAGATTTAGGGCTAAAATTTTTTTCTTATTTTTTATTTTTACAGGGGAGACAGGTTATCATAATTTTGTGGTCAAATCAAGTGAGGACAACTATTTCTAACTGCCAACGCCGATACAGGCTGACTCATTGTCAAGGAAAACTACTCCACCTGGAATTACCCCTGACTCATCATCCTTATTTAAGGAAAACCAAGCCAACTGGAATTACCTGACTCATCATCCTTATTCAAAGAAAACCACACCACCTGGAATTTTTTATTTTTTCAAAATAGAAAATTTTGTATTTTGTATTATACAATTTTTATGAAAGTTGGATGTTTTAAATAGTAAGAAAATCTATTCAAATTAGCAGTGGCATAGCTATCAATATATGCTGCTATTTGCCAATACAGGCTGACTCATCAATTGTGTTGTGATATTGATAAATGCAGGGTAACTCATCAGTCTTATTCAATCCGGCCAGATGTGTCTTTGGGTCTTATGCAATTAATCTATTTTCTTATACCGAAAGAAAACAGGTCAAAGAACTGGAAACAAGTTAAAAGCACTTAAACTACTCTCAACGTACTTTCATTCAATATGTCAGGGTGAGGGACTGTTATACCTTTACAGCTCTTATTCAATTCACTTCACTGCAATATAACAAAATTGCATTATGGCATGTCCTGGCAATCGGCCTGTTCTCGGTCCTTGTGGATATAGGTTTTAGTTCGGATAGGCGACAAAATCATTCATTCTCTGTTCGGACATTAACGTAGACACACCATTCATGCGTATAAGGAAATCAAGACATTGAACAAAATGGGTGACTGAATAATTTATATATAAACCAACACAGTGAGTTAAAATTGCAGATCTAATTAGTGATTTACAGTGAGAATAGTGATCACGAGTTAGATATTCAGTCTTTAAAATAGCATGCATGTGACAGCCATTTATAGACATTTCGTCCGATACATTGTCGGTCAAAAAAATTGATGATCATTTTTATGCAATATAATCATTTTAATGTGGAATTTATGTATCACTATTTATTGAAGCTATAACCTATTTGGACTTTACGTTGAAGCAGAACAATTATCTTTTGGAGTACACATCTTTGGTTCTCACTTGACCGGAGGTTTACTCTAATACAATTTGTATTATAACAATTGGCCATATATTGTGTAGAGATTTTTCTGTTTGAACTGAAATAGGCAGAAATCTCTGTAGGTGATAACAATAGAAAATCTGTTGCTGGATTATCTCCAGGTTGTTGGGAGCAAATTAATGCATCCTAAATTTGATGTGAGAGTAGTTAGATTCTCTCTACTATAAAATAGGTTGTCATACGGATAGCTGGGAGTGAGAGTGAGAATTTCATTGATGTAATCTCCAAAATTTGATTAATATATTCCTGATGCCTATGTTTGGTGGACGTAGCCCAGATTGGTTGGGTGAACCACGTTAAACGTTGTGTTCTATGTGTTTGATCTTCTGCTGAGTTAATTCTGTGTTTTAATTGATTTGCTGTGCCTGAATTCCAACAAGTGGTATCAGAGCATGTTGGAGTTGCTGGTGCTGAGAGGATTCTCTGCGTGAGTGAGTGGATTGCTGGCAGTTTTTTCTGAGTGAAAAGCTGGACCACTGAGGGAGCGTGGTGCTGAAGGTTTTGTGGCTGCGTGTGCGCGCTGAGCACTGTAATATCTGTGCGGAGCAGTTGGAGGCCAGCTGGAGCGAGTGCTGGTTTGATCTACAGCGCTAAAGAATGGCACATTACCTTGCGTAAAGCTGAGAGCGTGCGTGGCACTGTGCGTGGAGGTTTCTGATACCTGGTATGTTTTTTAATTGCGTGGAGCGCGTTGTTTACTTTGCTGGTGCAACCTCTTATCTCTGCGCGTTTTGAAATTGCCCCTGCGTTGTTTTTCTTAAATGCCCCACTGTCATGAAACAATGCAACATTGCGTACAGTTTGCATCCAATACAAAACACGCCGCATCGTTCATTTTTCTGATAATGTTTTATATCTAGACCGATTGGAGGTGCGGTTCTGTACATACGTGGAGCCTATTTTTTGTTTTAAATATTGCTGGTAGTTTATTGTGTATTACAAAGACCCAACTAGATGCCATTGCCAAAGATCTAGCACTAATTGACCCTAGCAAAGACAGTTGGACTCCCCTTTCAGTTGTTTGGAAGCCGCATCACAATGTCCTGACTAGGAATTATGATATCAACGTTTTGTTTGCTGCACTTGAGGGCAAAGGAAAGAGTGTGGTTTGGTATGATCGTCGAAATGGCGCTTCTTCCATGGATTTTACTGATTCTGAAAACATTCTGACCCGTATTATATTGAATAAATCAGTCAGGAAACTGGGTGGTTTGTGGAGGAGCAGGCATTGGCTTGTTTTGCATAAGATTAATGGTGTATGGTATGTTTTGTAAGAGTACGCACGTTATATGTATGTTTTTTTTGTACAAGTTTACAAATAATTGCGCATAGAACTGTGTATTTTGGCGGTGGACAGGAATTTTTGTTTTGGCAAAAGTACAGCGGCATAGGCAGTTTTTTTTTTTTCTGTTGTGCAAAAACAAAGGCATAGGCAAT
>APFE030259596.1:5641-26316 GCA_000404065.3 Pinus taeda
AACAAATCTTAAATAAATAAAATAGGTATGTGATGCATTTCAAAATCTTTCTACTTAATATTATAGGATAGAGGAATCTCAAATTTGAAATTATATATTTAATTCATTTTAAAATTTTATATTTTGCATTAATTTGTTGTTATATATTTTTTGTATAACTTGGAATTAATGCTTATTATAGTATATTAGTATATTTGGTTTGTTGGTTGTTTGAGTCTAATGTGAGATTTTCTCAACAATATTCTCCTATACTAGAATTGGTTGGATCTCATATGCACTATAAATTTGTGATACATTTTTATTTCAAGCGTGTAATATATCAATAGTTTTTGTGTGTCACTGTGTAATATTAGACCCCATATGGGCCTAACTCCCTCAAGGGAGGGCCGAGAAAATGAGAGAGCCATAAATATTTAATCTAATTTAGATTATAATATGTAGGAGAGTTGTGTGAAGCCTTCTCTGTGGGTTATTTAATTCCCATGTGTAGATTTTGTTGTGTATATATATTTCATTATGTAGATCTGAATCGTTAGAAAGATTGTGTGTTGATTGTTTTACTAAGAGAAGGATCCATAGTAGAGAAGAGTTATCCAACTTGCAAGCTGGACTCAACACCTTTTGTTTTTCAAGATAACGCGATTTCTAGTTGTAATTGTATGGGAGGAGATATGTGTTGGCCTATGCACGCCTCAAATATTCCATCCAAGGATAGCATGTCATTATTGGGTGAGAAAGAAATTGGTGCAAACTTTGTATGAAAACTTTAGAGTATGTGATTCGATCTCAGATAGGCTTGTAACCAATTTTGGGTGCTTCTAACACAACCTACATTGCAACTCATAATTTAATGTAAAACATTCAGTGGTTGTGACAATAAAGAAACCTGAAGAAGGAAGATTAAACCAGTGAGTCATTTTGGCTAAGTATTTTCAGCGTATATATCATGTAATGACAAAAACAATGAAACACAAATCTTCCCCTTTAGTTCGCAAGGATTGGCATTGTTGGAAACTATTTCATCCATGTCATTTCTCTTTTAAATCTCATTTGAACAGAAAGCTTGCAGAGATGATAAATTCATCCTGTCATTGTTACCAACATGGTGATGGGGTTCATCAATTGTTGTTCCAGTTGGTGGAGACCCACTCACTACCTCATTAGATGTTTCACCTCCTTCATATGCGTAGATAGAAAAAGTGGCTAAGAAACAATAACTATTGGTGCTGGAGCAACAACTTCGATAGTAGTATAGTAAAAATTACAATGTAGCATAGACGATTGGAGGAGAATGTCTGCAGGTAGATCTATCATCATTCAACACATTGGGAATAATGTTGGATCATGATTTGTGCTTGCACAAATTCCATCTCGGTCTACAAAGTCACAACCTTTTGTTGCACAATTAATATGTGATCAATACAACTATAGATGGGATCTTGAAATCAAGCCTCTACCTCATAGGATATGGTTATATCTTCCTTGAAACTTTTGGACATGGGAATATGTAGCAACAACCAAAACACAATTCATGAATTCATGAAGAGGTGTGCACATACTACAAATTGTTCAACAAATGGTGGTATATATAACTGATTGAATAAAGGATTCTCACAATCTAAACACTCTTCAATTGTAAAATGCATGAGATGGTACAATATTCTTCATAATAATATTAGTTTAATAAATGAAATAGAAAATTTAAGGTTGGACCAAATATCTAAGAAGTCGCCATTGCACAAGTGTAGTATGCTTGATACACATGCCAACAATAGTGTTTTCCAGCTCTTTATACATATTAGTTTAACTACCAATTGTGTTATATTATTTTATGTTTTTCTCTGATTTGGTTCGTAAAACAAAACATGTAGAACCAATCAATGAAAGCTACTTAAGAATTCAAATTTGTGGTTCTTGGTGCTTGGAAGCCCTTAAACACATTACTAGATTGATTCTGTTTACATATTGTTACTATTTGTTGTTCCTAGTATTGAACAATGAGTATTGGTTATATTGTGATATCTTTTTCTGTTAGACAGGTTAAGCCATTTGATCATCTTCTGAACACATTCAATATTGAATCTGCCTTCCTAGTAACTAATCAATAACCGAAAGAAAAGTATCGAATAGATGGTGGTAGGTCCATAGAGTGGTTCATTACTTGACAAATTTTATCGCGGAAGATCTGATAAGGTGAGTATGTTATTATTGTTTATCTTACAATTTTGTCAACGATGGTCAAAGACAATTACCTTAAATGAGTCAAGTGGGAAGCTCAAAGATTGTGGTGGAGAAAGAGAATGGTCTGTGAGATTTCAAACTGGGAAGAAGTGCTTGTGAATACCATATCAGATAGATGTGACTTATATGTGAAATGTAATTTGTGATTGTTTGTAGTATTAATCTTTATAACGTAAGCATTAAGTGAATTCATCGAATTAAGGCTTACAATAGTATATTGACAGATATGGTTTGTTCGTTTTTGGAGTCCCTTGAGAGTTTTTCTCAACAATATTCCCCTATATTATAATTTTTTTGGATCTCGTATGCCCTATATATCTATGATGTATTTTGATTTCAAGTGTGTAATATTCAAATAGTTTTTTTGTATGTTTTGTGCATTATGTCTCCAATTTCAATTCCTTTGGGTACAATAAGGCATTATTAAACGCAATGCATATATGACCATTTGATTCGCCGAATGAAACCAACAAAGAAAACATAATTGTATTGATAAAATGGAAAAGGATATAAAAAATCGAATATAATATATATATTATAGTTATATATTATATATAAAAACATATATATAATATTAATATTAAATTAATATTATCAACAATTAAATAATAAGAAAGTATATAGTATTAAATTTAAAAATATCAATCATAACCATAAAATATTAAAAATGTTTAGAATATTAAAAAAAAATTAATTTGTTTTAATTAAAATTAATTATATTATGGAGTATTAATTTAAAACAAAAATTAAGTAATAAAAATATATTAAAAACATGAAAATATATCAAAAGTGTAAAAAATAAAAAATTTTAAAGTGAATATAAAAGAATAAAAAAAAGAGATACATGAGTCCCTGCCTTACTCGCACCCCTAAATGGTTGTCACCAGGGAAGCAGGAGCGGTGGGCTACTCCAACTGGCCTAGTGGTTTCTCTTTGGCATCGTGCCAGGGTGGGGGATTGATTCCCAGAAATGAGCCCCCCCACAACATGGGTCGCTCCATCTACCCTCACGATGGCCCTTTGGAAGCACGTTCAGATAACGAGTCAATTTTGGGAATCGACCCCTTGCCCTAGTCGCGGTGACAATTCAACAAGGTCAACCCATCGCTCCCACTACCTTGGCTGCACAACTGGGGCAAGGACTTGGTTAATTTTGTGTTTATTATTATTTATGATTTTTTAATATATTATATATAATATATATTATATGTTTAATGATTTTTTATACTTTGATATCTTATATTTTTAAATTTATATTTTAATTAAATTTATGTTATTATTATTTCTTATTTGATATATATATATATAAAATATTATAATTTATTTTTTTGTTTTTAAAAAAATTATGTTTAAATTTTCATTGTTAATGGTTTTTTTCCAAGAAAAAAATTGTAATTTTATTTAACGGCAAAATTACATTTTGCAGATGCTTGAGGGCATTACATACATTAATGGGAAGACTGATTAGAAAAAATGCCATATGACAAAATAGAAAACCAAGAAGCCAACAAAAAACTAGTTGAAACTTTAAACAAATCATAGGCACAAGGTGCTCAGATAGTCGGGATAACCCTAAACAAACCATGAAAAAAACACAGCAACAATGGGATCAACCACAAAAAAAAGAGAGAAAAGAGGCATGAAACCAAAGCCCAAAGCAACAAGAGATCCACTTGAACCTTTCCCCCTCAACTCCCAATTCCACAACAAAGACGACAAGAGAGGCACACCAAAAGTAACCCCACTCCACCGATCATTAGCCAATGATGGAGAACCTCAACAACAATAAAGCTAGGATAAGCCGCCAAAAAATAGAGCCACGGGGCACATAAGCCCACCCATGGATACCAATGCAGAAACCACGACAACAAAGAAAGGGCCACAAGCCCAAACGAGAGTCAACACCCACTTCAGGAGTAACAAAATCCCCAAGAAAGTGGATGGCATAGGCCACTTGTAGACGCAGGAGAAACCGACAGTAGGAATCCAAAGAAAAATGGACCAATTCCCTATTCCCAAGCGAGTGCCAAGGCAACCATAAGACAGTAGACGACTGGTTAAAGCAATGGGGAAAATAGTTGCAAGAAGGAGAGATGACTCCAGTTGAAATATGTAGCAAAAGAGACACTAGAAACAACACAAATCAACAAAAAACTACCCACAAAAATCCAAGCCCACACACAAACGATCAACAACAAGAACAAGTAGAAGAGTCATGAAAACTTGGAAAGATGAAGAAGAACCAACAAAGGCATGAACCAGGGAGGCAGTAGCTAGAACCCTAGCTGCCCCTTGTGCACCCTCAACTCCTCATTCCCCTCTTCATCCCCATCCTTGATTTATCTTTTATCCACATATATCCTCTAATGTATCTCTATTATCAAATTATGTTTATTTATTGATGATTTTTGATTGATATATATATATATATATATATATAATATATAAATTCAATTAATTTATCTTTTTCAACATTTTTTTTGTAATCTTAGTGGAACTACATCTTCATGATGTCCAATATTACCCCGATCGGGGTGGAGAATTGAACTGAGGACATCACATCAAAGAGTGCCTTAATAGAGCACTCGATCACTGTGCATCCAAGACCCCGTGGACTATTTTTAACTTATTATTCTTTTTGGGTTCTGATTTATTTTATTTTTGTTTCTTTGGTTTTTAAATTTTATTTATTTTTGTTTTGTTATAGAGATTGTCTCGACGTTCGACTAGCAACCCAACCCCAATATGTGTCAATTTGAGAGTTGATTTTTCAGTTTTCGTTACAATGGTTAAGTTTGCCTACACTATGTGTTAATTTGATGGTTGATTTTAAAGTTTTCATTACAATGGGTCAAACATGCCCCTACTACGTGTCAATTTGATGGTTGATTTTTTATTTATTTTTGCATTGCGTCAAGTTAGCTTAACCTAAAATTTTAAAAGAACTATATTTTTAGCATTTTCTATAATGACCTCTTAATTTAGGTATTTATTTTTAAGGTTTAATTTATTCATGGTATTTGATCTCGAAATATGTTGAAAATCTAAGGTTTTTTATAGTCATGATATTTTTTTTAATTCTAGGGCTAAAAAATGTTGAAATTTTATGTTTTTCAGAGTCATGATATTTTATCTTTAATATCATCGTTGAAAAAAGCCAAAATTTTAACGTTTTTCAGAGTCATAGTATTTATTTTTAATGCCATGGTTAACAATTGTTGCAATTTTTAGGTTTTCTGGAGTGGTGATATTTTCTCTTGACCGTATTTTTGAAACTATTGGAATTTTAATGAATTTTGGAGTCATGAAATTTTATTTTTAATACGATTTCTAAAATATGTTGGAACTTTCGCCAAAAAATATTTGATGCCAGACATTGGTGTGTTTTTTTGTGTTTATTGCACAAAGATTTTAGTTTTTAATGCTATTGTTCAAAAAATGAAATTCTAACCCAAAAGAAAAGTGTTGATGCAACATCAAATTGCATCAAAACTTTATATTTCAGTGTGTTTTTGCATGTTTTTTGTGCAAAAAGAAGTGATTTTTATTACCATTTGTAAAAAAGGAAAAAATTTACCCTGCAAAAAAAGAAGAAAAAATATTATTCCAACATCAACGCCTTTTGTTTTCGGGTTTTTTTCTTTTCATGTTTTCGGGGCTTTTTTGACTATATTTCTCATTTTGAGGTTTTAGTTCTCATTAAGTTGGTAACCTTGTTTTTTGTGTCCCTCGCCAAAAAAATGCCTTGCAGATGGTGTTGGATACTACCAACATACAAGGGGTCTCCTCGATGTGAAGTCCCAATTAGACCTCACACCATTTGGAGTAGGAGTCCCATTCCAAGTATCAACCCAACCACCATAAATGTAATGTTCCTCTTGGTTTCAATGAATAACATAAGAGATTATATACATAATCTTTGGACAAGTGAGTAAGTTGACATTGTCAAACATTGATTGTAATGTGTAAAAGGAGACTTTCATGGGGGAGGGAGAAAAAATTGAACCCCTAGAAGGAAGTAATAGCACTAATCTAAGAGAGACACATGGACAAAGAAAGATTTGCTAGTTATCTAAAAAAATAGTTCACATTGACACAATGATCATTAATCTAGATACAACACACCTTCAACAAGATAAGTACCAAACCCACAAAAATAGTTTAGTTTCCTTCATACATATGAATGTAACATATATAGAAAACATATAAAAAATAGTCATAGGACATTCACAATACATGAATGAAAATGTGTTGGTTGATTGAGCTTCAAATATATGGTGAAATATCCAAGTACACAGTTACAATTATGAGGCATTAGTTTCAGTAGTGGAATATTAAGTCACTTTGTGCTTCTCCAAATAATAGTTTTCTCTCGTATGCCCAGTAGAGAATCCAAGACTAGATCTCCAAAGATTAAGCCTCCAAAATGACCTTGCTTGAGTTATGAGGTTACTTTTATAACAAGAGGAATGGCCTTGCATCCCCCCCTTGGCACTTGGTTTACCCTCATGACTCTTGGACTTCTAATATGCCTTTTGGACTTCTAAACAACCCTTGAACCTATAAATGACCTTTGGACTTATCTTTGTGACTTTTGGACTTCTTCATGTGACTTTTTTCAATATATGACTATGTGACTCTTCGTATTCCATGTATGACTCTTGGAGTTCCAGACATTAACTTTTGTCCTTTTCGTGAAAATACATCATTACATTCCACATGATTATGTGGCATGACAAATGGACAAACATTGACCATTATTATGACACTTGTACAAGTTGAAACTTGAAAATTATGACATGGACTTCACGATGAGGTGGTAATGCCAAGTTGTCTTTATTGCTACTTCATCTTCAAGAACGATCCACTTTATTGCTTATCTTCATGTTCCAAAGGGTCTTTGATCAATATCGGAATCCTTTAAGTCATCATGCAATGTCATATTTCTTTGTTGGTCAATGATCTGCTTCATGTCCCCATGATAACTCTCTTTAGTGCTTCTTCTCTGCAAGTTTTTCTTTATGCTTTCTCCCTACTATCTATTATGTTATAAAGCTCCAATAAGCAGTATGGGTGTCACGTTACTATGTTTATCACATTGGTTTTCTTTCCAAAATATTTTTCACTAAAAATACTACAACGAGATAACCTATAAAGCTCCATGGGTAGTTTGTTTTTCTTTTCAGTGGTCTTGTTGATTGTAGGTGTCATTAAACACTAAGGACGATGTTCCCCCAAATGGGACAATTCTGTAACAACCTTGGTTAAAAATCCATGTAACAAAGTTAATAAAGGCAAAATAATAACCAAGGTCATGGGACACATATTCCAAGCTAAATGTTGAGAAAAAAATAGTGTCAAGGATCACTTATGATTAATTAATGGCTATGGAAATTCGCAAAGGCAATAGTAAAGGCTTTGGAAACACATCAAGAGTTTAATAGCACTTTATTTATGAAAATGATGGAAAATGGGAGAAAAAGAAGGTGAAAGGTCACAAGTTTCATGTGAGGAGTAAAATGAAAGAAAATAATGGAGAAAATGGAGAAAATATAGGCCTCAATGATAAAAGGATTTTGAAGATCAATACACAACATTTTCTCCTGTTAATATTTTTCTCAGCGTTAACTTGTAGTTCTCTCTTCTATTCTCTTCCTCTCTCTCTCAGACTCTTCGACATATAGAGTTTTCTTGGAGAACTCTTGGAGGAGTATGGCATACTAGGGATTTGGAGCAAGAAGGAAAATAAAAACTAGGAAATCATAAGGGGAATCAGGATCAAAAGCTAAAATGAGTTTTTCTTGCAGATAATAAATTGCATGTATGATTTCCTCACTAGTTTTGAACTGCATGGCACATGCATGTGGTCTCTTAGTTATTTTTAGTCATTGGCATGGAGGATTTCCTATATTGATAGTGGTTTAGCCTAGCCTTTCCATTCCCTAGATAGCCATGGTGTTGTAGGATTTATCTTTGTTTTCTAGCTGGTGCTCATGTTCCTTGGGCTATGGATTGAGTTACTAGTTCTTGGAGTTGTGGTTTGAAAAACGCTCTGGAAGTCTTATAATAAATTGGGTGGAGTTACTAGTCCTAGAAAACTTGGTTGGAAAAATGTTCTAGAGCCATTTTTGGGTGGAGTTATTAGTCCTGGAAACCCTCATTTGACAAATGCTCTAGAGCTCAGCAACAACTGTGGGTTGAGTTACTAGTCATGGAAGCCTTAGTTGGAACAAATGCTCTAAAGCCTTGGAAATATTAGGTAGAGAATGATCTAGTGATGGTTAGTGATGTTTGACCATGAGGTGGATCACTAGTTGAGGGTTGAGCTGGTTTGGCCTCTAGAAGCCCCAATTTAGTTTAGTTTTAGTTGTTTCATGAGATACCACATTCATGCTTGGAATATGGCACGAGGGTGATTTGATGAAAGAGAGATTTGGTTCAAAACAATCTATGTTTTAGTGCTATGTGGAAGTCATTGACTTGGTTTGATCTTCATATATTAATAATAGCTCATTTCCTTTTGTATTTTCACGAGAAAATGTTATATTCATTATGTGGCTTTAATTGTTATTTCAACATTGATATATCTCTAGTTATTTGCTTGTTATGAGCATATTTTATGACAATATTGATGTACGGATGATGTCAACATGTTTTAGTTAGTAGATGAAATGATGATGAATGAATGTACTAATAGATAACAGTCAAAGTATTGGGAGGATATATCAATCATCCATGATGATTCTTAAATATTTACGAGATCCCTATCTTTAGATATATTTTTATGACTTGTAGATCTCATGTTTACGATAATTTTGATGAAATGCATGTGATGGATAGTAGAGGTTAGATTAAACTATTGGTAAATTTTTTCAATTAGCAACCTTATCTTATTATTAATTATATTTTCTGGAAGTTTCATGAAGTTCTAGGAAATGGTTTGAGTCCCGACCGTAAAAATGTGACATAACATTCGAGGTTGCTGACATAGAATTGCTTGAAAAATTCCATAGTCACATGCATGAATTGTCGTGGGAGTGACCATAGGGTCTTCGTCACATGCATGGCTTGTCATGGGAGTGACTGGGGGTCTAGTTCAACAAAACATCAAGTTGTCTCAGGGTTTAGGCACTTGGAAGGGTTGGTTATCTCCTAAAGGTTTTATGGCTACCAAGGAAGGTCATATTGTTCTTTTCTTGTTGGTTCCACTTCTATAACTATACTTGGGGAGTTGAATCATACCATAGTAACTCTTCATTGCATGTTTACCCCGGTGGACCAGTTAGCTTGGGTAAGTGTGGGAGGAGGTTGTTACATAACCACTAACTTTATCATGTATGAATTCTTTCTTGTGAATGTAAATTATTTGGCCACAAAGTTGATAGTATTGAGAAGCATTAAATTTGTAATATTTATTTTGATTACAAATTTTTGAATATGGGCCAAAAATTTCAGGGATAAGAGAGAAAGAAGTCAATTTTTTGAACATATTTTGGAATATTTTAAAAATATAAGGTACAAGAGGGAAATCAACTATTTGACTTCACTCCAATTATATTTCTAGAATATTCAAATATCTACAGTTGAATTATCCTCATACAATTAAATGAACAAATGTTGATAGCATACTGATTAGGAAATGGAAGTTTTGGTGGAGTCACAACAAGGTGTATGTTTTAAGGGTTTTTCTAGGGTAGTAAGTTTTTTTTGGTTTTTATCTTGTTTGACTTATTGCATTCTAGTCCCAATTCATCTAATCTCCCATGATCCAATGTGATTTTATCTCATAAACAGTTATAACAATTACTGATTTATGATTGGAAAAGGAAGGTGTGGTTTTGCATTATTTTAGATATCTATTGCATGGTTGAAAGGGTAAATCTCTAGTGAAATCCTCTCATCTCCATGCTAAGCATGATATAGACCCAAAATATAAACATAGAAGTGTATTCAAGGCTCTCAAAGTTGTGGCCACGAAAATTGGTGAAGTTGTGGCCCTTGTGGAGATACATGTTATTTTAGAAATAATGCTAGTGGGGAGATACTTCGGGAAGGTTATAAATTTACTTTCATTTACACATTGTTTGAAAAATAAACTGGTGCCGATTTTTGAGATACTTGGTAGATTTTCACACAGTAACTCAAGGACATGTTTATGTGTTACTTCATTTTGAGAAATAGGTTTCAAATATTCTTAGCCAAGATTTCTCAGGGGGGACACTGGGACTGGTATTACATAAAAGGAATTTAGATTTTGACCCTATTAGGGATTGAATTTCCACTTAGAGATTATGGTCCATCTTCCCTAGTTTTCCAATTGTGTTTTGGTCAAATAAGTTTTTGGAAGTTTTTGAGAAAAAAATTGGAAGCTTTATTGAGTTAGAAGAGGAGAATCTTACATAAAATGATTATTGATGTGCTTAGATAAATGTTGAATTTTATTTTCAATATGATTTGGTGTAGGAGGTTGAGTTGGTCTTTCATGGAAAAAAATGGATGCAAATTGTGGATTATTGGTGCATTCCATTTCATTTCTATGCTTGCAAGTTGTGCGGATCCAACCTAGGGTCCTCTAACTAAAACTAGATTTATTTATTTTAACCACAATAAGAAGAGAAATAACTTATTTGTAGCTCAACATGTATCTAATGATAATATATAAGTAAAATTATTTACAATATATTAAACAAGTAAAAAATTCATTACAACAATTTACATAAGTAATCAATAAATGGAAGAATACATGTTCCAGTAGCTCAGTTTGGGTGCTCCTAACTCTGTTTGGATTCTCCTCTTGGCTGTGTGACTCAATTTACCTCCCAACCAACTAGGAATGAATTCCTAGCCCAAGGAACCTCCACAAGTTCCCTAGTCCTTTGAGCCCAACTCCAACCAACTATTGTGTTTCCAAGTTAAAACAACACTCTCAAATAGATCCAAGTTTGATTTCTCTCATTTATCTCTCCATTCTCTCCCTTCTCTTTCTCCAAATTCCTTCCCCAAAATAAAGTCCTCCAAACCAAAACCAAGACCCAGGAATCTCCCCCTCTCCTCTCATCCTACTTCCCTTTTATGTCTCTTCCTCCCATCCACCTCAACCACTTATCATTAATGTCATGAATACTCCCTCATCCTTTTATTTTAGTATCCTTGAATATTCTGACCATATCTTATTCAAAGGAAGTTTGAGAAGACACTTTGGGAATAAAATATGGATATCTAATTTATAATTAAATTGGAGAAGACCATATATTCTCAAAAATAGATTTCAGAAGACACCTTGGGATATGGATATTTAATTTAAAAATAAATTACAAAAGACCATACGTTGTCAAAAGTAGATTTTCGAAGACACCTTGGGAATTGAATAATAAAAATAATAAAAGTCATATCAGTAAAATAAAATTACAGTTTCACAAATGTAGGTATATACCAATATTTCTTAACATTTATAAGTCAATATTTTTAGGCTAATTAAACACTAATAAAAATTAACATGATAGTATTGAGTAGGGTATTACATACACCCCTCCTTCAGAAAAACTTGTCCTGAAGTTAGAGTAAAAAAGACACAAGGAGTTCAAAAGAAGTATGACAATAAGCCATAACAAAATAGAGAGAGATATAGTAGTCAAATTGAGTAAGTTAAGCAATGACAACTATTCACATTGAAAGTCTCCAACTAACCTATATCCCCCTATCCTTACTAACCTACTTGTGTTCCCACCCTATCCATCCTCTGCTGCAATATCCTATGGAATATGTTATATTGATCTAACCGCTAATAAAACCAATATGGCATACGCATCTACTATATCGACCAAACTTCTCGAGTAGGCAACAGAAAATCATCATCACATGTCTAGGGGAGCGTGTCCATCACTGTCCTCCCACGATTCCAGGTTTGGAGGTTACATGGTGGGAAATGCCTCCACCCCTCCTAAAAAATAGGGTAAACACCTTAATATGGACCACACTAAAATGTTGGTTGGATACTTGTCATCAACTAATCTAGTCAAGTAGTCTTGTCACCTTCCATTTACACTTTACCCATGTCATAATAGTGTATATAAAGTAGATAGAAAATGTAATAGAACAATTTAAATCACACCATTCCTCATTGGATGTCTCAAAACTCCCCCATCGGAAGATTAGATCTTGGTTATCATATAGTTCTTTCAAATCTGTAGGTTAGTTCTCATTCATGCATATACATAACAAAAAATATATATGTGATCTCAATCATCATGTTATTAAGTCTAGTATCCATGTGTCAATTTTGTACTTCATAACAACATACTCGAAATAAATATTACATTAGATGAATCATAATTTTGATAAGCCATTCATTAGATAAATCATATTCCCATACATTAAACACTAGATAAGTCATAACCAAGTAAGTCGTACATTAGGTAAATCATACTATAAAATATTTTATTCAAAAATACCTAATCTATTTAATGATTTATATAAGTAGTTTCATTTGTCCAACTAAAATGCATCAATATTACATAAAGTTCATAAATTAAATAACATGGAATTACAAATAGAGCCTTAGCATAGGTAGTTATCTAAGTCAAAATGGGCATCACAAATGCTCAAAAAGTGAGGGGTAGTCATGACGTATAGTCTCTACATCATCCTAGACAACAGATCCTGGCTATACTTGTCCCACTGGAACTTAACCTATTCCACCATGTGATGTATGATTTTTTGAACCTTACAGTTCAATATGCGTAATGGTTCAACCATTATGGTTCCCACATCCAAGACCTGCAATTCCCTCCAATCCAATTTGTGAGATTCATCAAAAACATAATGTCGTAAAATAGATACATGAAAAACATGATGAGTTTTATGCAAATGTGGTGGATGGACAAGATGATAGGAAAATAGTCCAATATTCTCCTTGATCCTAAAAGGTCGTATAAACTACGGTGACAACTTTGTCCCTTTCCCAAACTAGATGGTGCTTTTTTCCGGGTCAGATACAAATAAAAACTTGGTCTCCTACCTCATAACTACGATTAGTCCTATGTGAATCTACATAACTCTTTTTTTCTATCTTGTGCTTCCTTTAACCTTTGTCGAATCTCTCTTAGTTGTTCCTCCATTTCTTGAGCTAATTTCGACCCAACTATTGCTCGGCCCTCCAACTTTTCTGAACACAATGTCATCCTGCATGGCCTCCCATATAAAGCTTAGTAAGGAGGAATCCCAATCGAACTGTGGTAACTTTTATCATAAGAAAAATCTACCAGTGGTAAGTACCTTTCCCACTAAGTCTGGTTTTCCATGACGTACATTATAAGCATGTCTTCCATAACCTGATTTACTCTTTCAATTTGGTTGTCTGTGTCTAGAACTGAGTCTGCAACACTGACATCAAACTTGTCCAAAACCTAGTTGTAAAGTAAGATTCTCTATCATAAATTATCTTTGTGGGTAATTCATGTAGTCGAATAACTTCACTTATAATAATTCATGCCACATAAGTAACATTGTAAGGGTTTCTCACTAGGATGAAATGAGCACTTTTAGTTAATTTATTAACTACAACCATTATAACATTGTGCCTTTGTGAAGTGAGTGGAAAAACCATAATTAAATCCATATAAATTACTTCCCATTCATACATATGGATGCCATGTGCTTGTAGGAGTCTTGCTGGATGGAAATGATTGACCTTCAGTCATTGACATTCAAGACATTTGGAAACAAGTTGGACTATGTCATGCTTCATGTCTGCCTAAAAGAAGAGTTTATTCATGTCCACATACATATTCTTCACTCTAGGATGTGCATAATAGAGTGCTCTATGTGACTCTTCGAGGATTATTATTCTTATACCCTCTTCCTTAGGCATCTAAATTCTCCCTTGAAATCTCAATTATCCATCTAGTTCAAGAACGTAGCCCTAAAACTTTGGCTCTATCTGCTTCCCACTTTGGAGTGTTGATATAACCTTTAGGTACCAACTATCTTCAAAGACTTTCTCCAACACACATTCACTCTAATTGACCCTCAAGGTTATTAGGGAGAAGGTCCATCGCCTCTTTCTTAGTGCATTGACCACCACATTCTTCTTTCCCTTAATGTATGAGATCCCAAAATCATATTCACTCATGAATTGGCTCGACTGCCTCTGTCTAGAATTCAAATCCCTTTGAGTGAAGAGGTGCTTCAAGCTTTGATGATTTGTTCTTAACTCAAAGCTTCTCCTAATAAGGTAGTGTCTTCAAAGTTTCAAAAGTAGCATCACTGCTGCTAACTCTAAGTCATGGGCAACATTCAAATATTCATGTTTCTTCAACTTTCTAGATGTGTAAGATATTACTCCACCTTCTTCAATCAATATTGTTCCCAATCATTACTTCGAAGCATTAGTGCAGAGAATGAAGTCTTTTTCCATGTTTGGTACTCAAAGGATTGGTGCACTAGTTAGTAATATCTTTAGTTTAGTGAACGTAGTGTCCCATTCATATGTCCATTCATACTTGACCCATTTTCACTGTAATGTGGTTATGGGTTTTGCAATGCTCAAAAACCCTTCCACAAGCCTGCGATAATAACCCTCTAGCCCCATAAAACTATGCACCCCATGAACATTTTTTGGTACTGGCCAATCCATTATGGCCTTTACCTTTTATGGGTCAATTGAAATCCCTTCTCTTGAAATGATATGCCCAAGATAATGAATTTTCTTCTGAAAGAAGGAATATCTTGACAATTTTCCATATAATTTATTTTCCCTTAAGAAATTTATTATAACCCTTAGCTTCTCTTCATGTTCCTTTTCATTCTTGGAATACAAAAGAACATCATCCAAAAATACTTGCATAAATTGGTCCAAATACTTCTTGAACACACCATTCATGAGGCTCATGAATGTTGTTGGTGCATTGGTTAAACCAAATGGAACATCTATGAACTTGTAGTGCCCAAATCAAGTTCTGAATGCGGTTTTTGAGATGTCACCCTCCTTAATGCTCAATTGCTGGTATTTAGATCGTAGATCGATCTTAGAGAAAATTGTTGCTCCCTTCATTTGATCAAATAGATCATCTCTTCTAGGTATTAGGTACCTATTATTTATTGTGGCTTGATTCAAGTCTCGGTAATATATGCATATCCTTAAGGAACCCTCCTTATTCTTGACAAAAATCACTAGTGCACGCCAAGGTGAAATACAAGGTCTAATAAATCCCAAGTCTAAAATCTCTTTTAATTGCATCTACAACTCGCAAAGTTCTGGAGTTGTCATCATGTAGGGTGTCTTGGAGATTGGTTCAACACCAAGTTTTAGGTCGATTGTGAAATCAATCTCCCTCATAGGTGGTAACTTGGGAAATTCCTTAGGGAAAACATCCTTGAATTTTGACAAAACCGGGTGCTGAACTAGGGAGGGTCCTTTCTAGTCACTTATAGCCTTAGCCACATATATTTTACAACCATGTCGAAGACAACATTTTACCTTCATCTTCTTAGTGTCAGTCTTTCCAGCCTTCCTCCAGTGATCAAATATGCTCTTACAAAGTGGTCTCAGAGTGTCAAGGTCAAATTTTGTCATTTCAGTGAGTCTTCAAGCAAAATTTGGTCAATAGGCATTAGTTCTAGGGTTTGATTTCACTCCTTTCAAATTTGCCGAAATGTCAGTGTATGTCACTATTCAGCTGAGCCTATCATCATTCAGAAGGTTTTTATCATCATGTCAGGTTCCATTGGGTCATTTTACACCTTGTTCATGCCTCAGTTGCGCCTAGGCAAGGTTCATTTCCCTCTCCTAGGGTTTTGAAGGCAATTTCTCTTGAATGGTCAAATCATTAGAAAAACTTGTATCCTGATGTTAATACACTTTCCCCTATCATTAATGTACCTTATTAAACACTTCCCATCCTTGAGATCCCCCAAATTCCTCATTTTTGCACAAACCCTAGTTTCTTGCCACAACTTGGCAATTTTCTAGGCTAGGCCTGTGTTTTGCCCTTTTGGACCCCTTCCCCTCACTTGATCTCTGAGATTCCACTCTCGCTTTCCTCCTAACATCCCTCCCTACTTCCAAAAATTTCCCCAAGAATTTAGAATCCCCTTATCCCCTTCATTTCGCTTCATTTCGACAAAATCCCTTGTTTCACACATCGGGATAAGTTTCACTCAAAAGATGTTCCAGAGCAATCAATGATGAATTTTGAAAAAATGAGAGAGGTTTTTTTCTACAACAAGCCAAGGAAGAAAAACCTCCTTTACATTTTACACAAGTGTCATGGTTTTAGAGAAATGTCAAAAATACAATCGCCTCGAGAGAATTGATGCACCTCTGGAGTGACCTTGGGAAAATCAAGTTTTCTCCTAGCTTGGTTGTCCAAATAACTTTCTTGATGAGTCAAAGGATAACTAGACAAAACTATATCTCCAATAAACTATCATGAGCTCAATTTGGAGTTGAGGACGACATTCCAAAGTTGACTGCAACAGTAGTGTGCCTTGAGGCAGCCTCATTTGGCACATTTTGACCAGTCTTGGGAGATTTGACTTTTGACAAGGCAAATGAACTCCAAATTGAAAAATTATGGTTGGGTTGGAAATTAGAATCAAAGAAATTTCTAACGAGCTATCGTGCACCCAATTTGCACGTAGGGAAGGCCTCCAAAAGTCTCCTGAAAAAAGGAGCTACGCACAGGCTCTATGCGCCGCGCCTCAAGCCCAATGCACCGCGCCTTCCCTTTGCGCCGCGCCAGTGTATTTTTGCACTGATAAATGAAGCTCTGTGTGCTGTGCCTTCCCTATCCGCCGCGCCAGTTTCCCAATGCGCCGCGCCACCAACAACTTCACAAACTTGCTCTAAATCGCTCAAAATGCGTGGGTCTTCATTTGTACCAGTAGGTAGAGCCTCCATCTCTGTTTTTTATCCAAGTTTGGTGCTTGCTTCATGGTGTTTGATGAATGGTGATTGTTTAAGAAATCAAACCCTACTTCTTCATAATTTCCAAAGAAACAATTCTAGGGTTATGATTGACAGTTTTGCTACCAAGTTTATCATTCCTCCATCACTCCCTTATTCCATTTGTCCATTCATTTCTTTATTCCCTAAGTTCACCCACTGACCCTATGTACTAGAGCCCCTTCCTACTTAGCATATTTGGATAATTGAAACAAAAGGCACCAAATTCTCATTTCATACAACTCAACATACACTTGGCAATTGGAGATAAAGGTACCAATTTCTCATTTTCAACGAGCGAAACATATCATTGGCATAGAATGGTAACACCATGGAGATGGACACTGACACATCATACAACCAAGACAGAGATTGCACCACTGAACTCCATACACCAAGAGGACACTGAAGCATCGTGAAACACCTGATCCACTCTAGATTTTGGTCGAGGCTTCTTTGGCTAGGCATGATACATGATGGAGGGTCTTCGCTCCGAATTTCAGCAATTTCGGAGAAATTTTTGTCATTTTGAAATTTTTGGCTTGCAAAACAGATTTTTCAGCCCAACGCGTAGCGCGTCGATGCGTGCGCTTATCATTGGGATACTTGCTGGAGGAAAAATTTATAGTTTTGGATTTTTCATGGTAAGTTATGTATGCTCTAGTATGGCTAAGGAATTTCATCAAGTTCTGGATGATCAAAAGGGCCAAAAAGACCATGAAAATCACCTTTCTGCCACCTTTTGCACCAGCAGGAAGCACTTGTGGGAGAATGAAGTTTTGGAGGGGCAAATGAGCTCCAAATTGGGAAATTCCACTTGGGCTGGATAGTAGACATCCAGGGCTTTCCAACCAGCTATTTTGAGCTTGATTTTGATGTCGGGAAGTTCCCAAAAAGTAGGCTTAAAGGCGCGATGCATAGAGCTCAGGCGCGCGGCGAATAGAGAGTTTTGGTCAAATTTTCATCTTCCAGCTCAGAAATTCGGTCAGTTGAACCAGTTTTTCTTGTGGATGAAATTTTTAAGTTATCATGATGTAAACTGATGGTTGACATGTAAATTTGACTCACTTTTACCTATTCTAGATGATTCATTAAAAAAATAGTAAAAATTTAATGAATGGATCAGTTTCCCTTCTTTTAGAGGCAAGTTGTTTGGATGCCTAGTTTTTAGCTCTATGTTTGGAATTAATTCAAATTGCTCCTAGAAGGAGGAATTCAACCCCTAAAGGCATGGAAAAGGGTTAGGATGGTCTATATGATGTAATTTCTCAATCATTTTCAGAGGTTGGAGAGGTTGGACATTTGGGAAAAGCCTAGACTATATTGTACATTGTATTTCTGCAATTTTGGCAAATGAAAGACCAGGGTGTTGCAGCACTGTTTGGGATTCATGTGGCTTTATGTGTTGATGGTGTGCTTCTTTCAGTATCTGTAAGTTGTTATGTGTATCATTTTCCTTCTCTCATCTTCTGCAATTGAACAAACGAATTGTTAAGGTAGAATCCATAATTTGCTATGCTCTGCCTTTAAGTTTGTTTGATTTTCCATGTTTTCATTTGTTTAAGGAGAATCATTGAAAGCTTCTTGACCTCCTTATCTCCTCGCCAGTCTGATCTATCCATCTCTTTCACTTTTAAAGCATCAAGACAATCGCCTTCCTTTCCCCAATCAGACCTCTGCAAAAACTGTGTCTCATCCCCGCACCCAAAATTTCCTTTCCCTTAAATTCAACAAAAACCCCAAAAAATCAATTTCAAACTCCTTGTACTTCATACCTAGCCTAAAATCAATTACCAATTTAGTCATCTTGAAACTCATTGATTACATTTTGCCGAGATTGACCCGGAGAGAGCCCTCTCCTGTCCTCGTAGGGCTAGCTACGAGGCTGAGCGTGGTTTGATGTAGCCTTGAGTTTTACCTTATTTTAGCCTAAGGTAGATTTGAGCGCTAACATAGTGGTGACCATACTGGGGAAGAACTGGTTTGCTTGTTAGTGTTATTTGATTTATAGCTACAGACGGAGTCTGAAGTCACGCCGGGTAGCCTTCAAACTACACATTGCTCTGCGAGTGCATAGTAGATAAACGCTGCTTCAATCGATCTCCAGTCTAGCTTGTAATCATAACACTTAACTTATAAATTGCCCCAGTACATGTATCGAGTTCAGATCTGATGGTTGATGGTGGACAACGATCAGATCGGAAGGCTGAAAACATTCACCTGGCGACTTTATTCACTGAACAATCCAGAATTCGATGCTTCATGGTGAATTCACTGTAGGGAGATCAGTAGCTATGAGATTTTCAAGATGGATCGAATCATGAGAAGATACGCTCCCATGAGCCGAGATCACATTCCAGGTTTTCTGAATAAGATGCCCAAGGTAGATTGGTCAAGGAATCTGCCTACGTTTAAAAATGATGGTAAGAAAGATGTTGCTTTACATCTTGTTAGATTTCATATGCATATTCGCAAGTTGAAAGTGGATTTTCCTGAAGATTGCTTGATGAAGATATTCCTGGCCACTCTCGAAGGTGAAGCCCAATCTTGGTATGAAAATTTGTCGTTGGCCTGTATTTACTGTTTAAAGGATTTTCATGCTCTATTCATTGAAAGATATAAATTATATTACCCATCATTAAAATTAGTTCATGACTGTTGCAAACATGCTTCTACTTTTATTGAAAGCCTTGAGAAATATTATGAAGATGATAATTTCATGGATGACGAGATCATGGAATCCCTGTATGAAAGTCCATTTCAGCAGTATAAAGAAAACCTAGAGGATACCCATCAAGATGATCAGGAAATTTTGTAGTAGAATCAAGATCAGCAGGTTGAAGATGGCCACATGGCCGAAAATGATGAAAGGGAGAATGTTATTTCAGATCTACCCACAGAAGAAGACAGCATGACGAGAACTCAGGTTTCAATTGCAGATTTTGATAATGACCAGTCAGTTGTTTTAGATCTACATTCAGATTGTGATGACCAAGCATATCTTGTGTTGAAGCCCATCAAAGAGAACTTTGTTGTTGAAATCATCTGGAATGCAAAAGACACAGTAATGGATCCAAATGTTCTCAGTCATACTGTCAGTCCATCATTAGAACATAGCCTTCATGAAGAAACAATCTGGTCATTTCATGGACAACAAGATGGGATCTTTGTTCAGGTAACTGAGAAATCTTCTTTTGATAACTCAGTGGTAAATGATAATTTGATTGCCATGTCTTATGAAGACAATTACTGTTTCAGCAAAAGAAAACAAAAAGCATTATCTCCTTTGTCTGAAGATGAGATAGATCTACTTTTGAAAGGTCTTGTTTTAGCTGAAGCTACAACAGATTTGCAGTGCACACATAGTCAGGAAAGTGTTGGTGAAACTTCTTCCTCTTTTGAAAAAGATGATTGTCTTGTAATCAGTTTTATAGATCAGCAAACAGATAATATTTTCTTTCACAAAGATGATAAGGCTGTCATGTTTGAT